>CAUYON010119935.1:0-19710 GCA_963573935.1 Arctocebus calabarensis
TCCCACACCCCCAGGGCTACACCATGGCATTCTCACTCTCCCGGCCTACACCATGACATTCTCACACCCCCAGGGCTACACCATGACATTCCCACACCCCCTAGGCTACACCATGACATTCCCACACCCCCAGGGCTACACCATGACATTCCCACTCCCCCAGGGCTGCACCATGACATTCCTACACCCCCAGGGCTACACCATGACATTCTCACTCCCCCAGGGCTACACCATGACATTCTCACTCCCCCAGGGCTACACCATGACATTTTCCCCATTTCCCCACCCGACTCCCTTCCCAGGCTTCACCCTGAGGTTGCCCATCTCAGCCTGAGTAGCCTCAGCCTCCAACATGTGTCCAGCGCTCCCACCCTCATCTCCTTCACCAACAAGCATGCTCAGGTCTTCAGCAATCGGACCCAGTCCTGAATTCCGTGTTCACCTCCTGACTCAGTTTACCCAATTTTGCTGACATCATCTGGATTAAGTTCTTATATTCATAGTCACCAGATTCACAAAAGATGAGATTCAGCATTTTCATTGAGTAAAATCCATGGGTGTTTGATAATAATTACGAGCTCCATGAAGGCTTGTGTGGTATTCCCATCATCTTTGTGTCACTTGTACTCTGGAGAGTTTTAAGAATATAGTAAGTGCTCAGTAAATATCTGTTGAAATGATAAAGGCATGAATAATAAGACCAAAAATGTAATAATGGGCAGAGCTGGATCCACCTGGCTTCAAAGCTTGTGTTTCCTTGTTAAACCATTCACTATGCCACAGCCCTATGTTACTTAACTTTCTTTTTCTGAAGTTTTCAAATTTCCACAATGTTCATGATTTATTTTCACAATCAAAAAATACATTGTTTTATTATTTAAAAAAAATTTTATTTGTAAAGCTAAACCATTGCTTAAAATACGTAGGCAGTTGCAAAGATAAGGGTATAATATAGGTTATATCAAAGAAAAATTCAAGTGTTATAGGACAAATTTGATTCATGCTTACTTCTCAGAGACCTAACTGGTAGTATGATCTACCAACCACTGCATTCATCCACCTCCACAATGTATTTTGGCAGAGCACAGCATAAAGATAGGAATTTTTAAAACCATCTTCAAACTCTGTTCAGTACAAAGAAAAGACAACTGGATTCTGGAAAATCTTTTACATTAGCATACTTATGTAAAACTGAACCATAGTCTGATATTTAGAATTGAACTGGGAGAAACAAAGTGATTTTTATTAAACTGCACCCACTTCAATTGCCCATGTGATACTTAAACAGATGTCTATACAAGTATTAGTCATGTTATTGTATTAAAAATGTCAATTAATCAGAGAGCACACAATGGCCAGGATCCATCCTGAAGTGAGCCACCCACCATAGTCCGTACTGAGAAGATTGTCTGAGACAGCTAGTTGTGTGACCCCATGACTACTGCCAATTGACTGGCCTTGAACCCCTGGACTCAAGAGAAGCCATTCACAAGCTAGCCGGCAGCTTGTCCCAATGCAGGAATGAATACCTACAACTGAGTCCCATGTTTAGTACTTTGAATTGCAAACTACGAAAAGAAATGATCAATTATCTGCACAAACTGGCACTAAAAATATATATAGTATAGTCATGAGACAGAGTACATGAGGCATTTGAACAGTTACAACCTAGCCAAAATTTCAAAAGACCACAGACTCTGAGTGTCCAGAAGCTATACAGTCAAGAAGAAAACTAGAGCAGAGGGTAAGAAAGTTACTTGATAGCAGAAAACAAAAGTACATAGATAGAAAGGACACAGTTTGTGAAATGTGACTCAGTCCTCAAACAGCTGAACACTATAGTAAATAATCTATAAAGCCTTGTCATTTGTAAGTCCCAAATAGCACTACTTTAGATCCTGCAAAGCCTTCCAGCAAAAAATGACTCAAAATGCACAGCCCCATATTACAATTTGGTTTGGGGTGTCTATGAATGCCATCTTTTATTACCAAGTATATACTTATAACCATAACTAGTCTATGATTTGAGCTAACCTGATGGGTACTTTACTCCTAGAACTAAATGAACCCAACAGAACTATTAACACTGCTTCAGAGCCCATAATAAAGCTTATTTCTAGAAGAAAAAAAAAATAAAGGCATGAATTAGTGCTCTGGAAATAGTAACTCTGAGATAACTGGAGCAAAATGTGATTATCTTTCATACACATGACTCAAAAAGCAATTCTCAGTCCAGCAGGGAGAGTGTGGATGGTGACTCAGTACCCAACAGAATGACAGAGACTGAAGGGTTTCTCCTCAGCAGTGTTAACAAAAAACCTGCCACGCCTTGGATGAACAGATGGTGAGTCAGCTAGGAGGAATTTGAAGACAGATGTGGAATTCAGGCTCAGACCCAGTAACACAGAGGGGTTTGATGATGTGACAACACCCCAGGCTGGAAGGTGAGTACCGGCTGGCAGTGATATGAAGAGGCCGTTAGCAGCACCTCTGATGGGCAGACGCTGCCGTTAGAAGATCTGAGACTTAAAGCAAGTCACCAAGGATTGATACTACTTGAAGGAAATAAATTTCTATCTAGCCGGTGTTTTTAATTATTGAGCTATTTATATTATTTTATCTGCATAAATAAGATTTACATAATTTGTAGTGCTCCTTAGATAAGTCAATCTCTTGTTTCAAAAACAATGATGTTTAGTGTCATGGACCCAAATGTTCCTGTGATCTACACTTGAAATAAATTTATTGTTTTTACATGTGCCATTTTGAAACAAGATTTGGTTTTTAATATAATTTACCTGGTACATCTATCCTCCACACAGGCGTCTTCACTGCAGCTCACTCACGATCCACCCAGTCCAGATCTCCACAACAAGCATAAGAGTATTTTCCTTTTATTAATGGTTGACTTTGTTGGGGAAAATATGGGTTAGTTCAGCATGACACCACCTGTCATCCTACATTTTAACATTCATTTGGGGGGTGTTCTCAGCCCCCTTCTGCAGCACATTCTGGTATCGGTGCTGGTGCCTTTCAGAGAAGTCCAGACATGATGAAGCTCCTCAGATTGTGATACGTTCTGGACACAGCCTTGCCCTGTGGTGTCGCTGGCCACTCACAGTGTGTGTGGTGTTCCATATCGGGGGTTCCAGTCCTATGCCTGGCTCATTGTACAAAGGTTACTTTAACTGTAGTTTTTAAAATCTTTTTATTGCCAATGAGAGTTGCTTCCCCCAGAGTGTCCTGTAGGATGTCTGCTGCTGTTTCCTCGCTGTCTCTGGGATAATTTGTGTGTACATATCTGCATGGGTGTCTAGTCTGAGTGCCCAACTGTCCCAAACTGCCATGCCATAGTGGGGAAGGTAGAAAAGAGGAGCTATTCTTTTTTAAATTTATTATTTTAAATAATGGTCTCAAGAAATTTCTGAATGTTTCCTTAATACAAATTTAGAATTGCTGTTGGATAGAACATAGTTGTCCTGACACGTTTCTTGTGAAGCCTTTAAATGCAATCTCATTAGTTTACATTCCCACCAGCAATGTAGGAGTGTTCCTTTTCTCCACATCCACGCCAACATCTCTGGTTTTGCGATTTCATCATGTGGGCTAATCTTACTGGAGTTAGATGATATCTCAAGGTAGTTTTGATCATTATCCTTAATCATCAGAGAAATGCAAGCCTTTTGTGCTTTGCGCCTCCTCCCTGGCTGTTCCTACCCCGCTGCAGCTCAGTCCCCTCCCTTTTGCTCTGCCGCTTTCTTCGGGTTGCTTCAGTTTCGTAACAGCTTCCTCTTCTTTTTCCAAATATCAGAATAAGAACAGTTTCTAATAAGAAAACTTTGCCAGCATTCAGATTCAAAATAATGTTACATTAGATCATTATATTGAAGTATATATAAAAAAGAAATAGAATCTGGCATTTTTCAAGCTAAAGTATTAGCAGTTGCTCTTAAAGGGCAAGCGTCTAATAATGCTAACAACACCCGAAAATTAATCATTCAAATAAAAGATGTTTGCATTAAAGTATAACAACATCTGGGTGAGACGGAAGAAATTAAACAGTTCTTTACTAAAATTATACAGAGAAATAAGGAGCCATTCTCCGAGTTCGTTGCTCGCTTATAGATAGCAATAAAACATACCAGGAGAAGAGGTTCGACAGAAGCTCCTTTCACAGGTGGCTTTTGAAAACACCAATGTGAATTGCAAAAAGGCTTTGACTGAAATAAGGAACCATGGCAGGCCTACACAAAGATTTAAATGAAGTCTTGCCTCAAGGTATGCTCAATAGCCCCACCTTGTGTCAATTGTTTGTAGATCAACCTCTAGAAGAAATTAGAAAAGCTTTTCCAAAGAGCATTTGTTTTCATTAGATAGATGATGTATTATTAGCTCATCCTTGTTCTAATACTTTACACAAATTATACCAATTTGCTTGTTCTAAATTTAAAGACTATGGCCTTCTTTTAGCAGAAGATAAGGTACAAACTCAGGAGCCGTGGGAATATTTAAGATATCATATAACAGGTCAAAATATATTTCCACAAAAGGTTCAAATTAGAAGAGACTCTCTTCATACTCTAAATGATTTTCAAAAATTATTAGGTGATATTAATTGTATAAAACCAACATTAGGAATTCCTACTTATGCCCTTTCTAATTTATTTGCTATATTAGAAGGAAATTCTAATTTAAACAGTCCCAGGCAACTTACTCCTGAGGCCGAAAAGGAGTTATAATGGGTAGAAAAACATATTCAAGATACTCAATTAAACTAAATTTCCAAGTTTAATAATTTTTATATTTATGTATTTCCATTAATGCATTCTTCTACAGGATTAATTGTACAAGAGACAGCTTTTATAGAATGGTGTTTTTTACCTAATAAGGCTTCTAAAAAGATGGAGACTTATGTTCATAAAATGGCTTTTATAATTTTAAAAGGCAGACAACGCTTAAGACAATTAATAGGAAGAGATCCTGAAAAAATTGTTGTTCCTTTAACTAATGTTCAGATTTCTAATTTGTTGATGCTCAACACAGAATGGCAAATTGCATTGTCTGATTATATTGGTGTTATAATCATTTAGATATCATTAGAATTATCTAATTGATAATTTAGATAATTTAGGTAATCATTTTCCCCAAGATAAAAGAATTCAGTTTCTTAAAAACACTGATTGGATCTTACCTAAAATAATAAAATTAGAACCAATCCCAAATGCAGATACTTTTTATACAGATACTAATAAATCAGGGATGTCTAGTTACATGGGTCCTCATTCTCATAAAGTATAACAGTCTCCTTATAACTCTGTGCAAAAGCAGAATTGTTTTCTATTGTTTTATTATTAACAGATTATCCTAATCAAAGTTTAAATACTATTAGCGACTCCTTTTATAGTACTTATACAGTACAGAACATTGAAAAGGTGACTTTACTTACTAATACTGAAGAACTTACTTTATTGTTTTTATCTCGTCAACAATTAATTAGAAATAGAAATTCCACACAACATTTTTGTGTCGATGGGATCTTGTTCTTCCTCAGACTGTTGTCGAACTCCAACAATCCACCCACCTCAGTCTCGCAAAATACTATGATTACAGGCGTGAGTAACTACCTCAGGTTGTGACTCCTACATTTTCATGGTCTCTAACTCCCATACTGACTCTGTTCCAAAAAGTTGTGGTTACTCTATTTTCTTTATTGATTTTGACTGATGTCAGCTGGGTGCCATGGCTCATGCCTGTAATTTCAGCACTCTAGGAGTCTAAGGCAAAGTGGACTGCTTGAGTTCAGGAGTTGGAGACCAGCCTAAGCAAAGATGAGATCCCATCTCTACTAAAAACAGAAAGAAATAAAAAAAGCTAGCTGAGTGTGGTGCTTCATAACTGTAGTATAAGCTACTGGTGAGGCTGAGGCAAGAGGATTGCTTGAGCTCAAGAATATGAGGTTTCTGTGAGATAGGATGACACCATGGCACTCTATATAGGGCGACACAGTGAAACCCTGTCTCAAAAAGAATAAAGAAATAAAAATAAAAAGCATAAAATAAAGTTTAATTTTGACTGATATCATGTTATCCTAGTAATTTTAGAATCCTTCTATGCTGATTCCACATCTGGGGAACTTGTTCTGTTTTTATTTCTGTCTTTCTCATGTTATGTCATGCTTATATTATTTGTCTGTCTGTATTTCTTCTCCCAAATTTCTTTTCTTGAACAAACATAGTGTGCATTAAGTTATGAAGTTTCCAGATGATCCTTTCATTGTAGGTTGTTTAAGTTTTCTTCAGCTGGCATGGAATGGTGGAAAGGAGCAGAGACTATTAATGCAGTCATGAACCGTGTGGAGTTGAGGCTGGTTATGTTTAGCTTATCAACAGCTTGGTATGATATCGAGGGCCCCCAGCCATTAGCAGAGAGAAATTTTAGGTTCTTGAACACCAAAGAACATGTTGGGAATTGATTTGAGTGATAAAACTATGCAAGAGTTGCTGAAGCTAAGGGAAGATTTGTAGAGCAAGGACATAAGAGGTCTGAGGAAGGAATTCTGGGGAGTAGCATGGAGTAAGAGAGACTATTCCTTACTAAACTGCACAAGAAATGCTTGGTCACAGAGTTTGAAGGTAAATTAGAAACCCTCATTTAACATATTATGCATATGACCTATTTTGAATTACTAGGTGTGATCAATAATGGTCAGCAATATCAAGGGTCACAATTTCAAAAAATTCACACTAATAAATTACAGTCAGTAGAAGGAACAAAATGAGGTTATAGAGTAATAACAGTCTCATATCACAGAAGTCAAATAATTACTTTGGAATTTCTTCCCTGTCATTAGACCATGAGAATATTACTGCTGTAGTAGAGGTAGATATCCTTGCTAGGGTAGAGAAAAAGAGAGATGATGAATGGAAAGATATAACTTGGTAAATTCAGAATAGTCTTAATGGAATTTCTCAATATAAAGAAGGAAACATACAGAATTTGCTTGACGACTATTTAGAAAAGAAGGAATATGTTCAAAATAATGGAAAAACTGAATGAGCAAAAGAATGAGTCTGTGAGAGAATGATATAAATAGTGCCAAACGTTAACAAATCTAAATAAGGAATAAATTTTAAATTTTAATGTCAACCTTAATGAATGTCATATCATTCTTATTCTAACATATTGTGAACGGACTAATTCTGTTTCCATACAGGGATAAAAAATATGTTCAAAGTAAAACGTGGAATTTGCACGTGCTTCAGCCAGCACATGCAAATTCCATGTTCAAGATGACAGACTGTTAGATTGGGTTCTTCAACCATGGCATTGTTTCAACTTGAGGCCAGAAAACTCTGTGTGGTTGTCCTGTACCCCAGGGGGTATTTCACAGTGGCCTCTAACCACTGTATGTCAGCAGCCCTGCAGCAAAGTATGAAAAACAAAAGTATCTATGAGGGCTGCCACCAGCGCATTGGGTTTGGTACAGGGACTAAAAAAAGCCCCACTTAGAAAATTGTGTTACATAAGTGTTTAAATTCATCAAAGTCTCAGAAGAAGTGGGTATGCAGTAAAAAGTCTTAATAAGAATTCAAATACACATGCTACTCTCATGGTTCTCAACCCTTATAATGCTGTGACCTTTTCATACAGTTCCTCACGTTGTGGTGACTGCCAACATGAGGAGTGGTGTCTCGGTTCCTAAGACTAACAGAAATATGTGTTTTCTGATGATCTTAGGCAACCCCTGTGAAAGAGGAAAGGGTTGTTTGACCCTCAAAGGGATCGTGACCCACAGGTTGAGAACTGCTGCTGATGTGTTAGAAGTATTATATTCTTTAGAAAGTTTAGTATGTTGGAACATAGCTTTTGAGATAAAATGCTATCTGACGGTACTCTGAAGAAAAAATAACTCAAAATGTACATTTTTTTCTTTCATGTAGACCACCACAGCCTTCTGGGTGATATGCTGTGATGCTGGGTATTAGCATCTGAATTCCACCTGCTGGATAATACCCACATCTGTGCTCTAAAGTTCCCAAGATTCCACAGAAGTCAGTTTCTGGAAATGCCACATCTGAGCCTGAGATTCAGAGGAATTGGACATTTCAACACTCTTCCTTCATACTGCACTCTCAATCATTATGTTCTTCCACAGGCTTGAATACTTATAATTTTATCATGTAATCATTCTAGTTTGCATTCAGGACTGGCTTACCTAATTAGAACATCTAAAACATCACTATGATAATGATTCCAATTAACACTATTTTGGGGTCTGTCCTTATATTTCAAATTTGTGTTGGTTTCATGGGGAACTCACTGCTCTTTGTGTTCTATGTGTACACATATTTCATTCAGTCACACTTCAGGAAGCCCATACATTTGATTTTCATGCACCTGACATCAGTCAATGTTTTGAGCATCTTGTTCTCATTGTCACCACACATCATGTCATATTTTGGAGTAAAAAACGTCATGGATAATGTCAGTTGTAAGGCAATTTTGTATATAAACAGAGTTTCTCGGGCTCTTTCCATCTGTACTACATCCCTCCTGAGTACATGTCAAGACATCACAATTAGCCCCAGGAGCTCTGCATGGGCCTGGGTTAAGTCTGAATTCACTACATACATTTTACCCTCTCTCTTGTTCTTCTGGATCCTTAACATGCTATTCTATATCCACCTAATTGAAACCGTAGTAGCCAGAACCAATGTTACCCTTGTTGGTCCTGGGTATTCTCAAGCATACTGTCAATCTAAGACCACAAAGCATCCATCACACTCATTTATAACCATCATGGTAATTCGAGACCTCCTGTTAGTGGTCCTCATGGTCTTCTCCAGCCTCTACATGGTCAGTGTCCTCCACAGACACCACAGGAGAGTCCAGCATCTCCACAGCCCCAGCCTCTCTTACCAAACCTCTCCTGAAATCAAAGCCACCCAGAGCATCCTTATGCTGGTAAGTTGCTTTGCATTGTTGTATTGTGTAATCAACTTCATGACACTTTATTCATTTTACTCTTCTAAGAATACCCCCCACCTTGATACCATTATGAGAATTATTTTCTCATGCTATCCAACCCTCTGCCCTTTTGTGCTGATGAAGAATAGTAAAATTATTTCCCTATTTCTTCCTTTCTTTTCAAGATGACAATTGTCATTTCTCAAAGACCACTCAGTGGCCTATCTGATACCCCCAAACTTTGTTCTGCAACAGAAGAATCCTCAAAATGATTTACATGAAGGGAAAAAAAATCATGTGGCTATTGAAAACTTGAAATGGTATAGTGTGAATTGAGATTTATGGTAAATTAAAAACATACTTTTTGAAGTCTTACTATGAATAAAATGACATAAATATGAAAAACTTAATTAAATTTGGGGGGAGTGTAAGGACTTGGGTAAACTCCCACCCTTGAGTACATTATATGGGTACTTGGAACACTTTCTGGATGAAAGACAGAACTACAATTCAAACTTTAACTTTACCAAGGCAAACAATGTAATTCATCATATGAACACTCTTATTAATTTGAAATTAAAATTAAAAGAGTACATGAATATATTATTTTTTCTTTTATTATAGGTTTAAATTATAACATTTGGGTAATTTGTTATATTACATATAATTACTATTAATGTTTTTGCTTGCTTTACTCATTTTATTTTTTATTTTTTATTTTTTTGGATGTTTAGGGTGTTGTCTATTTTTCACAGTTTTTTTATTTTTTAATTTTGTTTTATTGAATCATAACTGTGTATAATAATTCAATCATGGGGTATAGTGTGCGGGTTTCACATACTATCTGAGATATTTTCATCAACCTGATTGGCATAACATTCATGAGATTTTCTCATTTACTATGTGAAAACATTTTTGATCCATATTTAGAAGTTTTCTCTTGACTCTTCAAATATGGACCACAAGTGTAATCTCACCCTTTATCCTCTCTCCCCCCTCCCTCTCCTTCCCCTTTCCTCCCTCTCCCCTTTCCCCGTCTCTTGTGTAATTATTGGGTTGTAGCCTTCACTTGAAAGATATAAATTTGCTTCATATTAGGGGCGTATACATTGGATACTTTTTCTGCTCCTTTTAAATGCAGCTAGAAAAAAACAAAGTTATATTTGGGGTTTATTAAATTTCTCTTTAACTGCACGAATAGAAAGAACTTCTTTTATTCATTTGACTGATACATATTGTCCACTTTACACATTCCTGGCAGTATTTAGGAATTAGATGCATATGATTTACCTAAATAGATAAACATACTAACTAAAGAATTTTATAGAATTTGGATGTGTAGAAAATACACCCCTCATACATAATGAGGTCTTACAATTGAGTTTATGAGTTTGCCACCTTGTACTTAGGTTTGCAGCATTGTACAAACAACTCAGTAAGGTTTCACAACCTTGGCATATCAGTGCCTCACAGTTTGTGTAGATGTGCAGCTGTGTTTTGCTCAGTGGTGTTCACTGTTGTTGTGGTATGTCTTTGTGTGCCATTATAAGAATGTTGGAACTTGAATTAGTGCAATGAAAAAACATTAAATTTCATCTTTAATTCGGCAAGAGTGGAAAGTGAAATCAGGAACATGTTAGTCCAACTCTTACAATAATGTGGATAATACCATGAAGAAAATGGTACAAGTGAACAAGTGGAATAATTATTTTTCTGAGAGGAGAGAAAGTGTCATGATGAAGAGAGGGTCAGGGTGGTCAGTAAGGAGCATAGCTGATGAGAACATTGCAAACATTTATTGAATTTTGTGTCAAAATCATCAGCTGTCTGTGAGAAGCACAGGAGACTAAGTAAACATAAAGAGAGAAACAGGAAAATCTTAACTAAACATCTTGGCTTGAGAAAGGTGTGGCTCTTGCACATGACAATCCACCAGCTCATACAGCACTGTCTGTGAGGGAGTTTTGAGCTGGTAAATAAATAACTGCATTGGAACACCCTCCCTCTTCATGTGATCTGGCCCCAGTGACTTTTTTCTTTATCCAAAGAAAAAGAAAATATTAAAAAGAAGACATTTTAATGACTTTCTGGACATCAAGGGTAATACAATGATAGCTTTGATGACCATTCTAGAAAAAAGAATTCCATAATTACTTTGAAGGGTGAACCAGGCACTGGTGTAGTCAAATGCATAGCTTCCCAAGGGGAGTACTTCAAAGGTAACGGTAGTCATATACAACAATGAGATATGTAGCACTTTTTCTGGGATGACATTGCAAACTTAATTGACATACTTATCATATGATAATATCTATAAAGAATGAAGTCAATTAAGAGCATTGAAGTGTTGCAAGATCTACTTTTTTATAAGAAAGTGCCATGTCTTCATAAACCCATCTATTATGACATCCCTATCCTATCCGTGTTTTGCTCATATGTTTGTTATACTGTATCCATTTGCCCTCCTCTCCATCATGGATTCTCTTTGATCAATACAATTTGAAATGTTTCTTCTGAAGATGTTCTAAATCCAAGTCAATTTTCAGCATTAGGCAGATACTCCTTCAAAATGTATCACATGAATACCATTCTTAAGTACAAAAAAATACAACTCCTTGAATTTTTATAGTAGACACCACTAGGTAACCAGCACCCAGCTGAAGAACATAACATCAGTAGCTCCCAGAATTTCCCTATACTCCTTTCCTGTCACTACTCCCTAAGAGTATCCACTAATTAGCACAATAACACCATCTACAGAAGTAGTTTTCAGTATAAATTCTTCCTCTTAATTTCACAAAGTTTAGATTCAGCTCTATCTGAGACATCTCAAATATTATCATCTTATTATTCAAGTTCTGGTCTGTGCCCATGGTATTCATCTGCAGAATTCTCCCCACCATTATTGCCTCCCTTGAACTTTGGTTCCTCTTACATTGCATTGGATCATCTCTCCTGGAAAAATACCTAAAGTGGGTAGAATATTAATTTAACTCTGCAGGTTTCAAAATACATTGTGATTGCTAAACAAATGAAAAGGAGTTTTACCAAAATTAAATCTATTCATTTATTAAGGTCAAATTAAACATTTAAAAAAGGAAATATGGAAAAATAGTATTCATCATATTACATATTTCAAAGACATTAACACAGGCAGAGTTAACATTTTGGCATTTGTCGTATGTGTCATTAGATTCTCTTTTATGATTAGCAATTTAATGTACCTGGAAGAATTGCTTCTGGTTCTGACACTTGACTAAGGCAGGCATTTAAAATGTACTTCTAAGGATGTTCAACAAATACCTCGTTTTGTATTACATAAGATACAATACAATATACAATATAATATCTTAGCAATTTGCCACTTGAGATTATTCCATATTTTGTGTACAACTAAAATCATTCCTATATATTACTAAGGGGTCATAATATATCATGAGTTACAATTCTAAGATTTCTCGGGCCTCCATGACTATCCAAGAATTTAGTGCCTTCCCATTTCCTCTTATTGATGCCCTGACAAGAAATATGTCCATGCATACAGTTTTAAACTTTGCCTTGGGGATTAGACTACTCTTACTAAAATTATGGATTGAAAGAGTGCTTTCCCATTTAAAGCCGGTGTCTGTCTGTCCTTCCTTCCTTCCTTCCTTCCTTCCTTCCTTCCTTGTTTCTTTCTTTCTTTCTTTCTTGAGACAAAGTCTTACTTTATCGCCCTTGGTAGAGGGCTGTGGCGTCACATAGCTCACAGCAACCTCCAACTCCTTGGCTTAGGCAATTCTCTTGCTTCAGTCTCCCAAGTAGCTAGGACTACAGGCGTCTGCCACAACGCCCGGCTATTTTTGTTGCAGTTTGGCTGGGGCCGGGTTTGAACCCGCCACCCTCGGTATATGGGGCTGGCACCCGACCCACTGAACTGCAGGTGCCACCCGCTTTCTTTTTTTTTAATCCTGAAATTTTAGAAGGGATATAGCTACTGTATTTCTAAATAAATTACCAAAGGCTTTCTCAGAGCAATTTGTCAAGAGTAAAGAATGAGATTGCCCAACACATTATACCTCTGTAAAGCATCAAAATTTAACTGTTTCTCAATGTTTTTTATTAAATCATATACATATAGATCATGAATACATTTATGCATATGTGGGGTACAATGTGTTGATTTTTTAATATAATCTGATGTGTTTACATCAAACCAATCAACATAGCTTTCACCTCATTTGCTTGATTATTGTGCTAAGACATTTATGATCTACACTTGACAGATTTGACTTGTCACTTGTAATATGCTCCATAGGTGTGGTCCCACCTTTTACCCTCCCTCGAACCTCCCCCCTCCCCTCCCTTCCCACTCCATTTCTCTCCTTCATTCTCGGCTATAGTTCTGTTCTATCTTTCATAAAAAAGTATGAGTAAATATAAGTTGGTTTCATAGAAGTATTGAGTACATTGGATACTTTTTTCCTCCATTCTTGAGATACTTTACTCAGGAGAATATGTTCCAGGTCCCTCCTTTTAAACATAAAAGAGATAAAGTCTCCATCATCTTACAATGCTCCATAGTATTCCATGGTATACATATACCACAATTTATTAATCCATTCATGTGTCCATGGGCACTTGGGCTTCTTCAATGACTTGGCTATTACGAATTGAGCTGCAATGAATAATCTGGTGCAAAGTGGTTTTTGCAAAGTGATTTTTGGTCTTTTGGATATATTCCCAGTAGAGGAATTGCAGGATCCAATGTCAGGTCAATTTTTAGATCCCTGAGTATTCTTCAAACTTCTTTCCAAAAGAAACATATTAGTTTGCATTCCCACCAGCAGTGGAGAAGTGTTCCCTTTTCTCCACATCCACACTAAGATCTGTAGTTTTGGGATTTTGTTATGTGGGCTACTCTTACTGGAGTTAGATGGTTTAGATGGTATTTTAGTAAGAGTAGTCTAATCCCCAAGTGGTTTTGATTTGCATTTCTTTAATGATTAAAGATGACATGCATTTTTTTTTTTTTAGAGACAGAGTTTCATTTGTCACCCTCAGTAGAGTCCTGTGGTATCACAGCTCACAGGAACTTCAGCACTTGGGCCTAGGTGATTCTCTTGCCTCATCCTACTGAGTAGCTGGGACTACAGGTGCCCACCACAAAGCCTAGCTACTTTTTTTTTTTTTTTGGTGGTTGCAGTTTGTCCAGGGCTGGGTTCGAACCTGCCACCATTGGTATATGGGGCCGGCACCCTACTCACTGAGCCACAGGTGCTGCCCAACGTACATTTTTTCATGTGTCTGTAGACCATGCACCTGTCTTCTTTGGAGAAGCTTCTATTCAGGTCTCTTGCCCATAGTGAAATGGGATCACTTGTTCTTTTCTTATTAACAAGTTTGAGTTCTCTGTGGATTCTGGTTATCAGACCTTTGTCAGAAATATAACCTGCAAAATCCTGTCCCATTCTGAGGGTAGTCTATTAGCTTTACTTACTGTGTTCTTGGCAGTGCAGAAGCTTTTTAGTTCGATCAGATCCCAGTAGTGTATTTTTGGTATTGCTTCAATTCCCAACACATTCTATGAAGCAAATCACCTTGATCCCCAAACCAGAAATGAAAATTATAGACCAATATATCTCTAATGAATATTGATGCAAAAATATTCAATAAGATCCTAGCAAACAGAATCCAGCACCACATCAAACAAATTATACACCACGACCAAATTTCTCAATTTTGAATGGGAAAAATACATCTCTGTCAGTTTTAAGGTCTTTAACTCATAGTGAGGGCAATTAATTTCATGTTTTACTTTTTCCTATGGGCAGCCTTGGGAGACCAAGAGAGCAATACTAAGTGCAACCAATAAAGAGAGCTAGGTGTCATCATACATATTTCTACTTTTTTGCATGCTAGGGCTAACATAAGAAGAAATATTTTTCCCCATATCACACAGACAACAAGCTATAAAGCCAACTGGGAACATCAATGCAGTGCTCTTTTTCTTGGTATACTGGAGCATAAGGATTTAACAAAATTGAACTGGGTGTAGTAACTCACACCTGTAGTCACAGCACTCTGGGAGGATGATTGTGTTTGGATGCCACATTGAATGGGGATCCTGCAGCTTTTGCCTGTATCAATAGGCTTCTTTAGCTTAGAATAATGTCCTTAAGGTCCATCCACGTTGTTGCCTATGGAAGAATTTCCTTCTTTCTAAGATGTGATAATACTGCATTGTATGTATCTACCAGGTTTTCTTCATTTTTCATCTCTCTGTCTAGGTTGTTTCCATATTTCACCCATTGGGGATAATGCTGCATTAACCATGGCAGTGCAGATAGCTCTTTAAGACATTGATTTTATTTCCTGTGGATATGGGGTTGATTTATTCTTGGTTAATTCTTGGTAGATTCCATGTGTCCAAGGATTTATCCATTTCCCATATGTTTTTAAATTTATTGTCTTATAGTTCATATTTGTCCTTAATAATGATCCTTTATATTTCTGTGGTATTCACTGTGACATCTCCTTTTTCATTCCATATTTTATTTATTTCAGTCTCCTTTCAGTTTTCCACTGGTAGTCTAGCTAATAGTTTGTTGATGTTGTTTATCTGTTCATCAAATGAACTTTTTGTTGCATTGATCTTTTGTAGTCTAAATTTCAGTCATTTCTCCTCTAATTTTTTTTAATTTAAGAAACTAAAGAACAAAATTATACTAAAGAACAAAATTTACTTTTCATTTTCCCAAATGACTAAAATAGCGCAAAGCATAGTAATTTAGCACACAATATAAAATGATATATGCAGTCAATCCCAAATAGTTAAATTTCCCCTTGGGAGTCCTTAAAAACATATATCCTTAAATGACCTTTATTAAAGTTATCAACAAACAAAAGGAGTTACCTCAGAAAAATCTTAGTGTAAAAGATACCTCAACTCCTAGAACATGGAAAAATTTTATAAGCGAAGTACTTGAATGCCTCTCTGTAATTGAGCTACGTCAAATAGTATCAAGCTCCTTTTTATTGAAGGTATCATTGCTTGTGTTCCTAATTTGAGAAAAGATTATTCTAAAGGTAAGCTTAATATTGCAACTTTCACCATAGGACCTCCATTTAAATTGCATTTCAAGAGGAAGGAAAGGGGTGTGTGAAAGACAGGAAATTAAAATCGTTCCACAAAATGCAGAAATGATAACAGCTTACCAAAACTCATCAAGGCCTAATAACAGGACAGTGGGGTAGAATTTACAAATATCCACTTCCATTAGGTGATCAAACACAAGTGGAGGAAACACATAGCGTGTGGGACAGTGGCCCTTCAAGAATGGGTACTGAAGATATGTAGAGAACGTCAGGTTAAATCAGAATGTTTTAATCTGATATTTATACTGGCTATATCAACACTCTCTTAGATGGTTTCCCAATCCTGAATGTCTTTCAAGCACAATTTAAAACAAGCTACCAAATTTTCTTCTTCAACTAGTTTCCTCCGAGTTAAAGCTCAACTTACCTTGGTCAGACAAACCAAAGCAGGAACTTGAGGATCGAAGATTAGTAGCGTGAGAGTGAGCCCCTTGCAGAAGACCCCAGAAGGGTGGGCGGTGGCCTAGTGCTACAGCTGGACAGCCAGCCCGACAGAGCCGCCGCCATATAGAGACCGGCTCTCTCACTGCCTGGCGGCTGAGCACTACAGCAGGACAGCAGCCCGCGCCCTGCCCTCTCCGCGACGCTTCGCTTGGCCTCTGCCCCGGCCACTGGCCTGCTCAGGGCCCGCTCAGGGAGCGAGGGAGGCGTCAGCGGCTACGCCGGCGGGTGGGCAGGCCGCGGGGTAGCAGAGGCCGCACCTCAGGCTAGGGTAAGCACCTCCACTCTAGTTTTTCTTACGCCTTTCTTGCTGATAACTTTGGATTTTACTTGTTCTTATCTAGTTCCTGAGATACGTCATTAAGTTTAATGACGATTCAACTAGTTACTTGAATCGTTCTAGTTTTTTCATGTACTCATTTATTGCTATAAATTTGGCTCGTAATTTTGCTTATGCTGTGTGCCATATGTTTAGGAACAGTGTGTTTTTATTTTCACTTGTTTCAAGAAATTTTTACATTTGATTCTTAATTTCTTCCTTTACCCATTAGTCATTTAGGAGTATGCTGCTTTGTTTCCAATATTTGTATAATTTTAAATGTTCCTCTTGTTACTGACTTGTAATTTTATTCCACTGCAGTCAGATAGGATACTTAGTATGATTTTCATTTTTTAAAGAATTTTTTGAAACTTGATTTCTTCACTTTAAGAAATGTCCCACCTATACATACATTCTTCAGTGTTCTATTTAGAAAAGGATGCTCAAATCGAATGTTTTTTTCCGCATCTATTGATAGGATCATATGGTCTTTGTTTTGTTACTGTTGATTTGATGTATTATGTTTGTGGATTTGCATATGTTAAATCAGCCTTGCATCCATTAGCTGAAGCCAACATCTTACAGCCACCTAATTTGTGATAAACCAAACAAGAACATACACTGGGGAAAAGAAACCCTATTCAGTACATGGTGCTAGAAAAACTGGATAACCACATCTAAAAGACTGAAACTGGACCTGCACCTTTCACCACTCACTAAAATCAATTCAAGATGGATAAAAGATCTAAATCTAAGACATGAAATAATAAAAACAATAAAAAATTAAAATCCTTAAAGAAAGAAGGGGGGGGGAAACACTTGAAGGTATCAGCCTGGGAAAAGACTTTATGAAGAAGACTTCAGTGCCAATTGCAACAGTACAAAAAATAAACAAATGGGACTTAAACTGGATAGCTTCTGTACAGCTAAGCAGACAACAGCCAAAACAAATAGACAGTCATCAAAATGGGAAAAGATATTTGCATAGTACAAATCAGACAAAAGATTGATAACTAAGATCTACAGCAAGCTCAAACTAAGCAATCTAAAAAAAACCAACAATCCCTTACATCAATGGGCAAGAAAGATAAGGAGACATAAGAATGGCTAGCAAACATATGAAAAAAAGCTCATTGTCCCTAATTATTAGAGAAATGTAAAAGCCACCCTGAATGTAACCTAACCCCACTAAGAATGGCCCACATCACAAAGTCTCAAAGCCACAAATGCTGGTGTGGATGTGGAGAAAAGGGCACACTTTTACAATGTTGGTGGGACTGTAAACTAATTTAGCCCATTCCTTTTTGAAATGAAGTATGGAAAATCCCCAAAGAACTCAAACTAGACCTCCCATTTGATCCTGCAAATCCCATTACTGGGCATCTACCTCTAAGGAAAAAAAATCCTTTTACCATAAGGACACTTGCACTAGATGCTTTACCATAGCTCAATTACAACTGCCAAAATGTGGAAACAGCTAAATACCCACCAATCCAGGAATGGATTAACAAGCTGTGGTATATGTACACCATGGAATATTATTCAGCCACTACAAAAGATGGAGACTATGCATCTTTTGTACTAACTTGGATGGAGGTAGAACACATTCTTCACAAGAAGCATCACAAGAATGGAGAAGCAAGAACCAATGTACTCAATTTTGATATGAGGACAATTGATGACCTAGTACATGGTGGGAGGTGAAGGAATGGAGTAGTGGAGAAAGGGAAGGAGTGATGGGGGTGGGGTGTCTTGGTGTTTGGCACACCTCTTGGGGAAGGAACACGTTTATAAGTGGGACTTTGCTTGACAAATGCAATTAGTAAAACCTGGATCTTTATACTTTCAATGAATCCCCAATATCTCTCTCTCTCTCCATATATATATATATATATATACACACACACACACATAAAGTAGAGTAGAAAAGAGATGTATAAATGAAACTAGAGATATTACAAATGTAAATAAATCCCAATTCATGTCCTGAGTTAAATATATGTATGTGTGTGTGTGTATATATATATATACATACAGAGAGAGAGAGAGAGAGAGAGAGAGAGGTATATGAATGCCATGGAGTACTAGCCTGCCATCAAAAATGACGAACTAACACCTTTTCAGATAATGTGGATGGAACTGGAAACCATTCTCCTAAGTAAAGTATCTCAAGAATGGAAAAACAACCACCACGTGTACTCACTATTATATTGGGACTAAACTATGAACACAAGTAAAACTCAGTGGAAATTAACAAAAGGCAAAGGGGGAGGGAAAGGGGCAAAAACCTAACTACTGAGTATAATGAACACTATTTAGGTGATGCACACCTACAGCTGGAACTCAAGCATTACAAAAGTGTTCCGTGGAATGTTTTGTTTGTATGTCGATGTTTCTGACTGTGGGCACAACTGTGGGCTTATGTGTCTGGTAGCCCTTTTACGAGTGTATTAGCCCATTTGCTCTCAATGTGATTGGTGTTGTAAATGTTTTCCTTGCCACCTTGATCCTTCAGTTCACCCCCTACCCCAATTGGAAGTCTAGAACTCCAACTCATCCACAATCCAGACTGACTGCATTTACAATTGGTCTGGAACTCTTGAGCTGTAAAGGCTATAGTCACCACCCCAGTACCTAGGTGGAGGGCTGGTCAACCACTACCGTAGAAGTTTCCAGTCCAATTTCACTGTCCTGCTCATATAGCTAAAAACTGAAAAACAAACATGGGGCGGAACCAGCGGAAAAACTCTGGCAACATGAATAAACACAATGGTGCAACTCCCCCCCAAAATGACAAACCATCCAATCCAGACTATCCCGTTGACAAACAGTGGAGATGTCTGAAA
>CAUYON010119941.1:0-19714 GCA_963573935.1 Arctocebus calabarensis
TGTGGCGGGCGCGTGTAGTCCCAGCTACTTGGGAGGCGGAGGCAGGAGACTCGCTTGAGCCCAGGAATTGGAGGTTGCTGTGAGCTGTGAAGTCACAGCACTCTATCCAGGGTGACAGCTTGAGGCTCTGTCTCAAAAAAATAAAAATAAAAATAAAAGATGCATTACTTCTGCTCAAGGGCTCACACTCTAGGGGATAGATGTGCAGTTGTGTGCTGATGTGGTATGTATGTGCTAGAAGGATGTGCAGAATAGAGTAGGAACTGAGGAAGGAGGCTCTGGGAGTTCGGTGAGGCTTTCCTGAGTTCAAGCTATGCTGTGATTTGCACATGATTAAGCAGGTAGATTATGGTGGGATGAAATGCTAGGTAGCAGGCAAGTGTGCACAGAAAGCATGTCTGCATGAACTAGAACACCGTGGTGGCAGAGAGATGGCAAGTCATTTGTTCTGGCTGGATCAGAGGGCATATGTGAAGAGCGTGGTATATGGATCTGGAGGAAGAGTCAGGGACCAACTCAGAAAGCCTTCCTGTGTGCCACTAAGGAACTTAAGTTTTTATCTTGAAAACAATGGGGGATTTCTATGATCAGATTTTTGCATGAAGTCCTTTGAGTAACTGTGTGGACTGGGGAGACAACTGGAGATGATGATATCAGCCAGAAGGCTGTTGCTGCAGGTCAAGGTAATTGAAGAGGGCTTCAAGTAGGCCAGTGAAGGAGGAGTCAGGTTAGCCTTTCCTATACTTTGCCAAGGGCTGCCAGGTTATGTAAAATTCAGCCACGTCATCACACCCTTTCGTTTATTCAATAAGCATTGATGGAAGGCATCCTATGCCAGACACAGTACTGGCCTCTTTGATTGGTTGACTAGCAGCTTGCTGGGCCTTTGCAACTAGTTTAGTAGCCTCCTAAAATCCTGTGTAACTGCTTCTTGAAATCTCAAGATATTAAACTAGAGATCTGGTATTAAATTTGTACATCTCTAAATTGACACTATACTCAAGCTGGAACTCTATATTAGCTGTCACAAAGTATTTCATGTTATTAAACTCCTTTATCATCCCACACTTGTCTTTCTTATCTAGACCAAATTCCACTTTAATTGAGCTCTCGAGACTAGACACCATTTCAAACATGCTGTCCTTCGTAATTGACTGCAATGCTTTACATAGTGTGAGCTCATTCATACTTGACACTATGAAAAGACTTTCAGTTAGGAGATCTTGTAATAAGAGCAGGTGACAGACATTACCCAAACAGACTAATAACACCTGAGGGGGTTGGGGGAGCGTATGTGTGTTGGGAGGTGTTTGTCCTCAAAAAGAGGAAAACTGAGGTCCATGAAGTAATGCTAGGAAGGAATGATAATTTCATTAGACCCTGGGGTCCATGGGAGACCTACACCAGTGTCTAATGCTCTTAGTTGCTTACATCTTTGAATAGCCTTCACAAGAACAGTTTTGCCTGAGTTATCTAAACCAATGATAAGGATGGTCACATTCCTGGAAATAGAAAGAAAAAATGAGTTAAAAATTATAAAAAACAGTTTTTAATAAGTTAAACAAAAAGTTCTGCTCCTTAGTGTTTGGGACACTGCCTGTAGTACTCTCAATTCATGTGCCATAAAGGCCCTGCTAAGGTGGTAGAAAGTGGCATGGGAACCCCTCCTCAAAGCCTCCAAGGATGCTTTTTTTCCCCTGACTCACTTGCCTTGTAGAATTGGCCACCCTCTCTTAACCCTGATCCTGATCTTGCAGACACTGCTTAACCCTTTCCCATCCTGTGATGGACTTTATCCGAAATAATGCCTTTTTTGTTGTTTATAGACAAAAATAAAAACACTTTATTTTATGTAACCTAAAAATAGATAATAAAAGCTTCAGGTGAGTTCATATTTATGTTTTTCTCTTTTAAAAGTGTAGGATAATTCCAAGTAATCCACCAACCTCTTTCCTGCCCAAAATAAATAAGAACTGGGAGTATGTGGGTGGCAGAAAAATTGGTTTGGAAAGATTTGTCCCTTGAGAGACAGATACATGCAAGGAAATGGTGGAATAGGCCTAGGGAAATAATCATAATATTACCTTCGTGTTTGTTCAGTTGTCTTTAGCTGAGACCAGCAGGAGGTTAGCAGCCGGATCATGATTCAACATGGTTCTTAAATATTAAGGGAAGACAATAAATGAGAAATCAGTTGATGGACATTTGTTTGGTTTCCACTTTCCTACTTTTATGAATAATGCTGCTATAAACATTTGTATATAAGTTTCATTTCTCTTGGGAAAAATTACCTAGTAATTCCTGGGTCATGTGATAAATCTATGTTTAACCTTTTGAGGAGCTGCAGGACTGTTTTGCAAAGCGACTATAACATCTTACATTCCCACCTGCAAATGCAGGAGGGTTTCAGGTTCTCCACATCCTTGCCAACACTTGTTTTTTTTTTTGTTTATGGCTATCTTAGTTGGTGTGAGGTGGGTGTTTCATTGTAGTTTCAATTTACATTTCCTTAATAGCTAGTTACAGTTGACCCTTGAACAACACAGTTTTGAACTGCATAAGTCTACTTATATGCAGATTTTTTTCAACTAAACATGGATATTCAAGATGCAAAACCCATATATAGGCCTTAACCGCTGAGCTATGGGTGCCAGACACATGCTCCGGGGCTGGTAGGTTCAAACCCGGCCCCAGCCTGCTAAACAAACAAACTAAAAAAAAAAAAAAAAAGCCAGGCATTGTGGCAAGTGTCTATAGTCCCAGCTATAAGGGAGGCTGAGGCAAGAGAATTGCTTGAGCCTAAAAGTTTGAAGTTGTTGTGAGCTGTGATTCCATGGGACTCTACCAAGGGTGACAAAGTAAAACTCTGTTTAAAAAAAAAATATATATATATATATATATGGGACTAACTTTTTCCTATACGCAGGTTCTGCAGGGTTGACTGTGGAACTTCAGTATGCATGGATTTTGGTATACTTACGGGTCCAGGAACCAATCAATTGTCCATATACTGAGGGATGATTGTATGTGGAAGCCTAGAGTAGGAGGAAGCCCTTGTTAGGTTGGCACAGTACTTCAGTTGGTGCTTAGTTGGCTTTGCTTAGCTATCTAATGAGCACAATTTATGTGCCAGCTTATTAATGGATAACTTAGCAGAGTTCTGCAGCGTTATCTAGTCATCCACTGTTCTGGAGAATTGCCATTTGCAAATGTATTTCATAGCATTTCTTAGAGTACAGCTCATTCCCTAAGAGATCATTACACTTCCCATAAGGATCTCCAGAAGAATGGCTCTGGCTTATGCCAGACAAAAGGGAAACCATATGTGTATGTATGTGTGGCCTGTGACCAAAAGCAACCTAACTTCAGCTTTGCTCATGAAGCTGATAAGACCTGGAGCCTGAAACACTGGAGCCTAATTATCTGGGTTCCATGATAGCCATCTACCTTTGAGACAAGGCCAGTAACAGCTTCATGTCTGTTTTCTGATAGTTGGCAGGGCTTCCTAGCTTGATCTCAGGCTTTCTATATTTGTCAGTGCCACCAGGAAGGATCAAATTGGCATCGTACAAGTTCTTCCTTTACAAGGAAGGGCAGGTAGGATAACCAAATGGGAAAATGATTGAACTAAGGATTACTGGTACTATCTTTTATTTCCAGTGCCTCTTCTGGGTAGCCTGAAGAAAAATCACCTAACCTAAACCTACCATTTTTCAGAAATCTGTAAGATGAAGACAGTAATCTATTTTGCTTACCTTGGGGTGTTTATTTATCTGATAAGAAGTTGGTTCTTTTTAGATGAAAGGCATAAGATGTTTATAGTAGGAGGAAGGTGGATTGTTCTTTCTAGACCTCTTACCAGATAACAGACTTCAGTCGATCACTTCTAAAGAGTCTGGCAGTAGCCTAACAATGGCTGTGAAGGTTCTGACATATCTATGGCAACCCCTACCTGGTTCATAACAACCAAATTCACATCTCCTTACCTTGTGTGATAATAGCTAGCTACTAAAGGAACTTTTAGTCATTATTTTACATAATGTTTATATAGAATTTACTTTGTGCCAGCACTCATTTAAGCACTTTATACATATTAACTCTTTTAATTCTTATTAAAACATGACAAAGTAGGGACTGTCATTCCTATTTGGGGGACATAAGATTCACAAAGTGGTTAAGTCACTTGCTAAAAGTTACCCAGGTAAGGCCAGAATTCAAGAACAGGCAGTCTGACTTCAGAGTCTAATTATTAGGTCAAAAATCTCAACAGGATATATGAATATCAAGACATTAGGTACCAGAGAAATGGCCTTTTCTCTGGACCTGTCCATCTATTCTAGCCAAACTATATTGTACTTATTCTTTTTTAGTGAGATTTTTTAATTTTTTGAGACAGAGTCTTACTCTGTTGCCCTGGGTAGAGTGCTATGGCATCACAGCTCACAGCAACCTCAGACTCATAGGCTTAAGAGTTTCTCTTGGGGAGATTTTGTATAGGTAATGCTATTTTAGTGCTTGATATAGGTCTATTCAAAATTTCTGATTACTTTTGGTTGAGTTTAGGAAAGTAGCGTGCTTCCAGATATTAGTCCATTTCTGCTACGTTTTCATATTTTGGGGAATAGAGTTTTATGTAGTAATTGTTGAGGATCTTTTTTATTTCTGTGGCCTCTATTGTTATTTCCTCTTTATCACTGCTGATTGAAGTTATTAGAGATTTTACTTATCTCTTTCTGGTTAGTCTGGCCAAGGGTTTATCAATTTTATTTTATTTGTTTTTTTTTTTTATTTCTTTGCAGTTTTTGGCTGGGCTGGGTTTGAACCCACCACGTCTGGCATATGGGGCCAGTGCCTTACTCTTTTGAGCCACAGGGGCCGCCCCTATCAATTTTATTAATCTTTTCAAAGAACAACTTTTTGTTTTGCTGATCTTCTGAATGATTCTTTGTTTTCAATTTCATGTAGTTCTCTCATTTTGGTTATTTCTTTCTTTTGCTGGGTTTGGGGTTAGATTGTTCTGCCTTTTCCATTTGCTTGAGATGGTCCATTACGCTTTTGATTTGCTCTCTTTCTGTTTTCTGTTTTCTTGATGAAGGCATCTAGCGCTATAAATTTCCCTCTTAGGACAGCTTTTGCAGTATCCCACAGGTTTTGATAGTTTGTGGCTTCACTACCATTTTGTTCCAGAAATCTAATGATCTCCTTCTTGATCTTGTCTGTGACCCAGCTATCGTTCAGCATAAGGTTATTTAGTTTCCATGACTTTGAGTATGAAGATTTCTGTTGCTGTTGAGTTCAACTTTTATCCCATAATGTTCTGAGAAGTTATAAGGAATTCTACAGGCTCATGCCACAATGCCTTGGTAGTTTTTCTATTTTTGGTAGAGACAGGGACTTGATGTTGCTCAGGCTGGTCTCCAACTCTGGAGCTCAAGCCATCCACCTGCCTCAGCCTCCCAAAGTGCTAGGATTGTAGGTGTGCGCCACCACACTTGCCTTTAGTAAACTTTTTAAAAAAATAAACTATTTTTTAGGCTGGGCATGGTAGCTCACCCCTGTAATCCTAGGACACAGGGAGGCCGAGGCAGGTGGATTGTCTGAGCTCATGAGTTGGAGACCAGCCTAAGCAAGAGCAAGACCCCATCTCTACTAAAAATAGAAAAACTAGCCAGGCATTTTGGCAACCGCCTATAGTCCCAGCTACGTGGGATGTTGAGGCAAATGGATTGCTCAAGCCCAAGAGTTTGAGGTTGCTGTGAGCCCTGATGCCAGGGCACTCTATCCAGGAAAACAGAGTGAGACTATCTAAAAAAAAAATCCCCCCCCCCAAAATCCCTATTTTTTTAGGATGGTTTTAGATATACAGAAAAATTGCAAAGATAGTACAGAGAATTCTCATATGCTCTATACCCAGTTTCCTATATTATTAATATCTTGTGTTAGTGTGCTCCATTTGTTATGATTAATAAATAAGTATTACTACATTATTAACTAAAATGAATACTTTATATTTCCTTAGTTTTTACCCAAGTTGTTCAGACTTTCTTTGTTTTTGATGATCCTAACAGGAGTGTCGATCATTTTGTAGACTGCCCCTCATTTGGTATTTATCTAATGATTTACTCATAATTCGACTGAAGTTATGTATTCTTGGGAAAAAGACCATCAATCCCATCAAGGATATGTGCTGTCAATACAACATATCACTGATGACATTAACCTCGATCACCTGGCTGAGACAGTTATTTGTCAGATTTCTCCACTGTAAAGTTACTCCCCATGTGTTCCATACAGTATTCTTTGGAAGGAAGTCACCATGTATTGTCCACACTTGAGGAATGGGGAATTATCCTCCATCTTTGAGGTGGAATATCTACATAAATTATTTGTAATTCTTCTATATGGGCTGTTTGTTTATTCTTACCCATTTGTTTATTAAATCATTTATGCGTATGATGTGAACTCATGGGTTTTTGTTTTATACTCTGAGTTATAATCCAATACTACTTTCTTTCTTTTTCTTCTTTTGAGACAGAGTCTCACTCTGTTGCAGTGGGTAGAGTTCCATGGTGGTATCATAGTTCACAGCAACCTCAAAGTCCTGAGCTCAGGTGATCCTCCTGCCTTGGTTTTCTATTTTTGGTAGAGACGGGGTGTTGCTCTTGCTCAGGCTGGTCTCTGAGTCCTAAGCTCATGCAATCTAGCTGCCTTGGCCTTCCAGAGTGCTAGGATTACAGGTGTGAGGCACCATATCCGGCCCTAATGCTACTTTCTTTTCTTGTTCAAATTGTTCCAACTTTGGTCTTGGAAGCTTTTTCATTTGACTTCTTTCTTTGACATACTCCCTTCATTGTGGAGTGTTTTTTCTTTTTCCTTTTTTTAGCACTGCTTTACTTTTTGGTATTCCGTGCCTCAGTCCTGGAATTAGCCATTTCTTCAAGGATTCTTTTCACTGGAGAAAGGTCTTAGGTACAAAATATGGGAACTAGACTTGTTGCTACTGGAGTGTCATTGCTTCTAGACCCTTTTAGGTGACACAGTACAAGGAAATATAAATGTGTATATACTAACCTGTGTATATATACATATTTTTAAATATTTGTGCAACCATGTGTATCTATAGTTGGCATTCTATATCCATGACTTTGGCATCCACTGACTTAAGCAACTGTGAATGGAAATATTCCCTCCAAGCCTCTCCTGTAGCTCATTGAGTAGGGCGCTGGCCACATACACTGAGGCTGGTGGGTTTGAGCCCAGCCCGGGCCTGCTGAACAACAATGACAACCACAACCAAAAAGTAGCCGGGTGTTGTGGCAGGTGCCTGTAGTCCCAGCTATTTGGGAGGCTGAGGCGAGAGAATTGCTTGAACCCAAGAGTTTGAGGTTGCTGTGAGCTGTGATGCCACAGCACTCTGCCGAGGGTGATATAGTAAGACTCTGTCTCAAAAAAAAAAAAAAAATTCCCCCCCAAATGAAAATAACAATACAACAATTAAAAAATAGTACAAATAAAGACCAATACAGTATAATTCCATAGCATTTACACTGTGTTAGGTATTACAAGTAACCCAGAAGTGATTTATAGTATCCAGGAGGATGTGCATAGGTTATACAATCTTTACAAATACTATACCATTTTATGTAAGGGACTTGAGCATCCTTATAAGGAGTGGGATATAAGGAGACTCTGAGGCACGAATGTGTAGTTGTTCACATCCCAGCAGCTAACAGTTGGGGCTGGACCCCACTGGGCATGAGGAAGATTGGAACAAAGAGGAAGATCTGGAGAAGCGAGTGGATGCAGATCACTCAGGGCAGTGAAGGGACTTGTGCATTTTATTTAAGAAACTTGAGCATCCTTAGAGTTTGGTATCCATAGAAGGTCCTGAAACCATTTTCCTGTGGATACTGAGGGATGACTATATTCTGAGCTAAACTTGATATCACACTGATGTCTTCCACTCTAATCTATTATTATTATGTGGATCATTCAGGTCTTCTCCCTTTGCTTGGCTATAACCCAGTGATTTTCAACTGGTGTGCCATGGAGGATCTTAGGTGTACCATGAAAAAAACTATTTTTTTGTTTGGGATTCATTGAGGGTACAAAGAATTAAGTTACACTGATTGCATTTGTTAGATAAAGTCCCTCCTATAATTGTGTCCTGCCCCCAAGAGGTGTGCCATACACAGTGACCCTCCATCCCTCTCCCTTCTCCCCACTCCCTCATTTTCCTATCCCCTCTTGTGTTAGCTCATCTACTGCCTTCATATTAGAATTAAGTACATTGGATTCTTGCTTCTCCATTCTTGTGATGCTTTACTAAGAAGAATGTGTTTCACTTTTATCCAGATTAATACAAAAGATGTAAAATCTCCATATTTATTTACTTATTTATTTTGAGACAGAGTCTCACTTTGTCACCCTCGGTAGAGTGCTGTGGCATCACAGCTCACAGCAACCTCCAACTCCTGAGCTTAGATGATTCTCTTGCCTCAGCCTCCTGAGCAGCTGGGACTACAGGTGCCCGCCACAATACCCAGCTATTTTTTTGTTGCAGTTTGGCCGGGGCCGGGCTTGAACCCGCCACCCTCGGTATATGGGGCCGGCGCCCTACTCACTGAGCCAGAGGCACCGCTGAATCATATTCCATGGTATACATACCACAGTTTGTTAATCCATTCCTGGGTTGGTGGGCATTTAGGCTGTTTCCACATAATTAAATTATTTTTGAAAGAAGTTCAAAGCACAGTAAGTACATTCTTTTTTAACTTTTTTTCTTTTTTAATTTAATTTTTTTTTTTTTTTTTTGTAGAGACAGAGTCTTCCTTTATCGCCCTCTGTAGAGTGCTGTGGTGTCACATAGCTCACAGGAACCTCCAACTCCTGGGCTTAGGCAATTCTCTTGCCTCAGCCTCCTGAGTAGCTGGGACTACAGGCTTCTGCCACAACAGCCAGCTATTTTTTTGTTGGAGTTTGCTGAGGCTGAGTTTGAACCCACCACCCTTGGTGTATGGGGCCGGCTCCTTACCGAGTGAGCCATAGGCATCACCCTTTTAATTTAATTTTTAATGAAAATCATAAGTGTATACATTTATAGGGTATAGTGTGATGATTTGATATACAATGTGGAATGCTTAAATCAAACAGGTTAACATAGCTCTCACCTCACTTATTTTTTGTGATAAGACATTTAAAATTGGCTCAGTGCCAGTGGCTCAGTGAGTAGGGTGCCGGCCACATGCACTGAGGTTGGCAGGTTCGAGCTCAGCCTGGGCCTGCTTGCCAACTGCAACCAAAAAATAGCCAGGTTTTGTGGTGGGCACCTGTAGTCTCAGCTACTCGGGAAGCTGAGGCAAGAGAATCGATTAAGCCCAAAAGTTTGAGGTTGCTGTGAGCTATGATGCCATGGCACTCTACCAAGGGTAACATAGTGAGATTCTATCTCAAAAAAAAGATATTAAAATTTACTCTTAGTTATTTTAAAATATTCCCTTGCATTGTGCACATTAGGTGGGATCCCACCAAATGCCCTCTCACCAATTGCCCTCTTCCCTTTTCCTCCCCACTCCTCCCTCTCCCCTCCACCTTACTTGACTATATTTCTAGATCATCATAATTTAAGTGTGCTGTGGAAGTTTAACTATAAGTTCAAGTGAGATAAAAATGGTTGAAAACACTGTTGTAACCTCCCAGTCCAACAGTGACAATGCTGGCTTCCACCATCTGTGATCCATTTACTTAATTGTTCAATTCCATTGTTTATGTACAGCAGTATATTAACCCGTGTATCCCCATGATAAACAACTTGGTCCACTATAGTATGGTGGATCATACTATAGTTATACTATAGTTAAGTATAGTTCTTTTAGCCTTTAGTCTTATGGACTCCACTTATTTCCAAAGTTTTTAGGTTATTAACTTTGGATTGTTATAAACTATTACAAAAGAGAGAAATTAGAAAGTATCCACATCTCTTATACCCAAGGCCTCCAGCTACCTGCAAGTTCCCATCACTTCTTCCTGGCACTTCTGCAATAGCCTCATTGATCTTCTATTTTTTCCCTTTTAGAAATATGTTCCAAGATAGTACTTGGATAGGCAAGGTAGTACTTCAACAGCCTAAATCAGAACATGGCACTCTCTTTGTTAAAAACCTTCAAGGGCCTTTTCTCGCACATTAAATAAATTTCAAACTTATTTTCTCACTCTAAAAAGCCCTGCGTGATCTGCATCCACTTGCTTCTCCAGCTTTTCTTATTTGTCCCAATCCTCCTCATGCCCAGTGGGGTCCAGTCCCAACTGTTAGCTGCTGGGATGTGAACAGCTACACATTTGTGCCTCAGAGTCTCCTTATATCCCACTCCTTATAATTCTGTCCCCTGTTCTCTGCCCCAAATACTCTCCTTCACCCTTTATTTTTGCAGCTGTTTCTCATCTTTCGGTGCTCAACTTAAATTTCACCTCTTCAAGGAAGCCTTCTCTGACTGAGCTTGTTTTCCTTTTCCCTTTCCATCCCAGTTACTTTTATTTTTAACAAGTTTGTAGTATAAAGTAAAGTTGGAGAAAATTACATAAAACAAAACTTGCCATAGTCGGATGTGGTGGCTCACGCCTGTAATCCCAGCACTTTTGGTGGCTGAGGTGGGTGGATTGTCTGAGCACAGGAGACCAGCCTGAGCTAGAGTGAAACCCCATATCTAAAAAATAGCCAGCTGTTGTGGTGGGTGCCTGTAGTCCCAGCTACTTGGGAGGCTGAGAATTGCTTAAGCCCAAGAGGTAGAGGTTTCTGTGAGCTAGGACGCCATGACATTCTACTGGGTGTGAGAAAGTGAGACTCTGTCTCAAAAAACAAAACAACAACAACAACAAACACAAAAACCTTCCCTTAAAGAGTTATTTTAAACTCAACACCCGTGAACAACAGCCAAGAAATAGTGCTGTCATGGCCATTCTGGAAGCCCCTCTATGTGTCAAATCACAGATCCCCCATTCCCTGCAAAGGTAACCATTATTCTGAAATTTTAGGCATTCACTTCCTTTTCTTTCTTTATGTTTTTTTTTTTGTGTGTAGAGACAGAGTCTCACTTTATCGCCCTGGGTAGAGTGCCGTGGCGTCACACTGCTCACAGCAACCTCTAGCTCTTGGGCTTAAGCAATTCTCTTGCCTCAGCCTCCCGAGTAGCTGGGACTACAGGCGCCCGCCACAGCGCCCGGCTATTTTTTTGTTTTGCAGTTCTGCCGAGGCCGGGTTTGAACCCGCCACCTTCGGTATATGGGGCTGGCGCCCTACTCGCTGAGCCACAGGAGCCGCCCTTAATATGTATGATTTAATTTCTAAATTTCCATTATATGTATTCCATACATATTTCTATTATGTATGTATATTCAAATTTTGAGAGATTATGGTTTTTATTACTCACAGAAGGAAGAGTTGAAGTGGAAGGAATTTTAAATCAGACAGAATTGGGTTCTCATCTCACCTCTGCTAGTCACTAGCTCAGTCAGTGAACTTGGGCTGGTTATTTAACTCTGAGCCCCAGCTTTTTTCAAATTGGGAGTGATAAAATATTCCTACCATAGAAATATGCAGACAGCATATGCAAACCTCCCACCATGCATTAAGACTTTCAAGTGCGTTAAGACACTTGAAAGTGCACTCAGATTTGTCTCCAAAAAATATTTATTGTGAAGGCATGCCAAACAGGTTACTATTCTCTGAATTAAAAGTATTAAATATTTTTTCTTATTTACTAGATTCTACACAGTTAGTGGGCAGAAGCTAATTGTACTTAGATTAGATCTTATTCAATGCTAATTTGATGTCAGGTTTCTGAATTACTTCCAATAGCATATCTGTGCATGACTGTAGGACTACCTATATTTCTTAGCACACTCTACACTTAGAATTACACAAAAAACATAGGAAGAGATTGAATCCTTCCCTCTGCCATAATGTCCATACATCAGTTTATTTGTATATTGTTCTCATTCTTACTGGAGAGCTTCATGTTGTTGCTTCATATTATTTTGTGTTGCTAACTGTGTAGCTCATAAGGAAATTGAAAAAATATGTGTGCAATCACGCTACAAACTGTGACCCATCCATTTAATATGAGCTGAGAGAGAAGTAGCTAAGTCTCTGTTTTATTCCTTTTTTTTTTTTTTTGAAGTGTTCTCAACATTTGGATCCCAAGTTGAAAGAGGAGTTTTCTTCTCTATGTGCATTTTGTTTGTTTGTTTTTTTGGTATAAAGATCTTGAATAGTTTTCATGTAAAGTAAATGTTACTTTCCCCCAGATGTTAGTTCTAAATTTGGCAATCAGAAATCATTTTTAAGTCTCCCAATTACATACCTTGCCCAATGGCCCGTTGGCCATGACCTTCTCATTGCCAGTTGGATCCTTCCTTGGATTGCAGCTGGTGAATGAGATGGAGTAGTTAAGAAACATCCTTAAACAGAGGGGTAAACATACTCAAGTTTGAATCTGTCTGAATACTAGTATCATCACTAGAATGACTTAACTACTTAAAATGCAAGTTGAATTCAAGAGGGAGAAATAAGCTTCTGAAAGACCGAAGTAGGCCAACAAGAACACTGTTATCTGAGAAGTCCCTTTTTCTGCTGCTCTGCATAGAGTGCCATGGCATCATACCTCACAGCAACCTTGATCTCTTGAGCTCAAGCAATCCTCTTGCCTCAGTTTTTCAATTTTAAAAGAGATGAGGTCTCGCTCTTGCTCATCTAGTCTTAAACTCATGAGCTTAAGCCATCTGTCCACCTTGACCTCCCAGAGTGCTAGGATTATAGGTCTGAGCCGCTGTGCCCAGACTTGACATTCCTATTCTTGAGAGTCATATTATTATTATCGAATCTTTAGCACTTCACTGGACATTTACTATTTTTGAATAAATGTTGATTGCATTTAAAATCCTAGATATTGTCTATGGTCTGGACTATGTCAATAGCCTTCTAACTAGATATTATACTACTAGCATTTTTTTTTCCCCAGTTCAACTCATCCTTTCTGTTGTTGCTAGCAACACTAACAACATATGTTGTAGCTAGTTATTTACCTAAAAACTAAATAAAGTCTGTCCTATCCCATACCAGTGCTCAACGCCTCAAGCTACTTCCCTGCCATCCCAGGCCTTTTATGAGCTGGCTCCAGTTTACACACACAGTCACATTCCTTGCCACTTCTTTTTCTGCATCTTATGCCCCAGTTACTTCTTGTTATTCCTCAAATAAACCAGATCTCCCCTCATGTGTTTATGTACGAGCTGTTCCCTTTGCAAGGAGGCGCTTCTCCTTTAGTCCCCCTGGCAATTTTCTCTTAAATACACAGGTCACCCAGGTTGCTGGCCTTTACTTCACAGCCCTGTGTTATACCTCTTTGGTGTCTTAATAACTCATTCCTGCCTATTTGCCCCACACTTTTTGAATGCACTGGAGGCATGCATTTTGGTTTAAGTCATTTCAGAATCCTCAAGCTTCTCATACAGTAAGTGTAGTTGCCCCTACTAAAGATGTATTAAATAAATAATCAAATTCTAAGCCTGCATTCTATTCTAAGTTATGCATGTAGTTTAATATCTTACACAGCCAGGCACAAGTACATTTTTACAGTTTTCTGTTTATCTTTAGTCAGAGAGAGAATTTTGTGTGAGTTCTACAGAAAAGAAATAGAAAGCACTGATCCGGTTTCAGTTGAGATATTTAGAGGTCCTCTTAGCTAGGTACTCTAGGCTCTGAAACAAAGGTAAAAAGAGAGAGAGGGAAGAAGGAAGGGAAAAGCGAGAAAGGAAACAGAGAAGAGGAAACAGAGAGAGGAAGAAGAGGAGAGAAAGGGAGAGAAGGAGGGAGAAAGGGAGAGAAGGGAGAGAGGAAGGAAGGGAGGGAGGAAGGAAGGAGGGGGAAAAAGAAAGGAAAAGAAGAGAGAGGGAGTAGGAGGAAGGAAGGAAGCGGGGAGGGAGAGAGATCAAACAAAATCTATCAAACAAAAATCATAGAAAAAATGATATAACATGAGCACAAATATGACCTGGCCTCAATAAATGAGACCTTTTATCATGAAAGTTCTGAGGACAGGAAAGTTATGCTCAGGACTCATTCCACCGTGGCCTGCCCCATATTTTCATCCTGAACTTGTACTTTGCTCAACCAATCAGTGTGATTAATTCATTACTAAGAATACTTCTTTGGTTTCTATTCTGGTTTTTATTTACTCTACTCTTTCCCTTGTCAGAATGATTTACCCCTGTAGTTGTTTTCCCTTGGAGAAATTCTTCTTACCACTCCAGGTGTCACCTCTTCTAGGCAGCTGGTTCTGATCCTCCCACTGAATGAAGATTTCCATTCCTCTTAACTTGTCTAACACTTTACTCCCTTTACAATACTTTGTACAACCTGCCCGATGCTATGATTACTTGATTACTATGATTACTTGATTACTTGATTATGAGGTGGCTTACCTCACCTATTAGAGTTTAAGTTAAGAAAAGTCTCTTATGTCTATCCTTCCTTCCTCCTCTCAACAGTGTTTGGCACAGTTTTCACATGTAAAATGTATTTGCAATATAAAATTCATGTTTCTTGGGTCTTGAACTAACAGATACATATATGCCTATGCCTTAATCTGGGCTAAATTTTATGGAATGTCCCTACCTCCTTTCTACAATTTCCTGGAAATATGTATTTACAGAGCTATTAAAAAACAGATTATTAAAACAACAACAAGAATACCGCAGAACTTCTGCATGTTGACCACCCAAGGGATTGTAAGAAACTGGTCAACATACAGAGGTGGTCAAAATTAGGAACTATTTGCTTATATGTACATGTGGTGCATGTCTGGTCTATGAAAATTAGGTCAACATCAGGAGGTAGTTAATATAGGGAGGTGGTCAACTATACAGGTTCTACTGTAATTGTAAAGATCTTAAAGTAGTAATCTCCAGATTGCTTGGACCTGAAATGTTACCACATTCAGAGAGGCAATAGGTGTGTCGTCAGGAGGACAGACTCTGCTTCTAGATGGGCTTAGGTCTGAATCCTGGCTCTGCCACTTACAAGCCATGTGACCTGAGTAAGCTCCTTAACCCATCTGTTCCTCATGTTTAGTGTCTATAAAGCAGAGATAATAATAATATCTACCTCAAGGGTAGAGGTGAGAAGGAAATGAGTTAATATGTATAACATGCTTAGGACAGTATCTGGCACATAGTTGAGTGCTCAGTAAATTTTAACTTTAGTACTATTATTACTATTGTTACTATTATTATGATTTGCTCTCAGTCGTACAAGTCTGCCCCCTGTCATGGCCCTCAAAAGCATGAGCTTCTAAACAGTGAGCACTGTGCTTTCTTGGTCGTTGTGTTTCAAGGGACCAGAACAGTGCCTGGTACAGAGCGAACACTGAAAGAGAAGAAGCTAGAAGAAAATCCTTGTCCTAGAAGTGAACCTGAACTTGCTTGCTCCCTGCTGTGGGTATCCAAATAACTTTCTTTTCCTGCTCCCATCAGCCTCATATTTAACCCTGCTGGTTTTCATTTATTTTATAATTCAATCATAATGAATTTTAAAAACCATTCTAACTTCCAAGAGTCTCCAGAGACTTGCTTCATCAGTCTGACATCACATTCATTTACATTTCTTAGTTTTTTATTTCCTCGTATGAGGTCTAAGAATTGTTCCAATAAAACACTTTTAAGATTGCATTACACATACTGTGTGCTATTTATTCCTGGCTACATGTTCAAATTAGCGAGCAAGAAATTGCTTATGCCCTGATCAACTATTACAAACTGTAATGCTATATCTGTTATAATTGAAAAAAAAATTGGACTTGGGCTATTATTTTGTAACCATCTAAACTAATAGTTTAAATGGAAAATATTTATACAAAAAATTCAGCCAATTCAAGTTCAGGGAGATGTTAGAGGCCAGCCGGCTTGATCACTCTCCTAAGTTGGTAAGTTGTTCTGTGGCCCCTTTGATAAATAATCTTCGGTCTTCTGCCTGGATAGTTTCCGGAAGAGTGACCACATTAATTCTAAAAGCCTCTTCATACTTTGGTGGTCAATTATAATTAATGAGAAAGTCCTTATTATATTGATTCCAAAAACAACATAGCAAATCACTATCTACCACAATGCCTTCAAATACAGTAGAAGTATTTTGACCAGCCAGAGGACTATAACAAACAGGTCAACAGATGAAGGGGGTCAACATAAGGAACTAGGCCTAGTATACTGATATATACATGTGGTGCAAGTCTAGTCTATGAAAATTAGGTCAACTTCAGGAGGTGGTCAATGTAGGGTCGTGGTCAACTATGGAGGTTCTACTGTATTTGAAAACAGGTATTTTATTTCCTGATATCTTATAAATCAATAGGTGGTACTGAAGGAGTTCAAGAATTTTTAGACCTGAAGGGCACACAAATATAATTTAACCTTATTATTTTGTAGGGAAAGAAATAGAAGATGAGAGGTTTGGCAAGATGCCAGATGTCACCCCTCTATTCATTCGATTATTGTGCATTCAATGAACAGCTTAAGAAATATGCATTTTATAATGTATTATAACATATACAAATCCGACCTCCTCCCTCTGCCTGCAGAGGCTGCCATAACCTGTATGATATATGTTACTTAGAATTTAAACATACCATATCAGTGTTGCAAGAGAGAGGCAGAGCATGTTGAGGGGTGTGGAATAAGGCACTTATTATAATGGCAATTAGCTTTTACATAATTGGAGGAGCTGCCAAAGAACTGGCAGGCTATCGTGTCTGCATCTGGTTGTGGGTCTGAAGTCATTATAGGTTAGCAGGGCCAGCTGTTATGGAGTGGGGCAAAATGAGGACAAATTGAAACGTACATCAGTTTCTCAGCGCCTCCAGCCTTGATGATGAGGGTGACATAAAAGAAGCTGGAGCCCTTTGCCGCAAAGCAACACAACCCCCTGACGCTGGACTCAGAGGAGCTGAAGGAGGAGTTGCTGGCCTGGGGGATCTGTGGGCCTGGCTGGCGTGCTGTGCTCACAAGGCCAGCAATAGTCGGGTGTGATGTTTGTGAGATGTAATGGCTCCTGAGTCCCACACTGACCTTTAGAGTAGAATGGCTACTTCTTCTCTTTTGCCTTTGAAGTCATTTGTATTATCTTTCATTGCCATCCTTGATTTGCTAATTTTGTATTGCTTCCATAACCAACATGTGGAATTGTTTTCTATGTTCTCAGGCTTTACATTAATGGTATTGCATATCTGTCTTCTGTTATGTTTTTCCTCTTTCACGTTATGTTTGTGAAATTTCACTGTTGATAATTCCAGTTCTAACTCATCAGTGTTGCTTTATTCTGCACAGCATGGCATTGAAAAATGTAGCACACTCCGCCTAATCTCCTTAATCCATATTTCAATTGTTCCCCAAATTTTAATAGGCAATCATGCTGCAACAGTTTCAGACTATTTGAGCACCGTGGTGAGTTTCTCCAAGATGTGAACTTGAGAATGCATTATCACAGTGGTCCTCAATCATGGTGGCACCAGACACTGGTTTCGTGAATGATAATGTTTTCCTGGACTGCGGTGGTGGTGGGGGCATTAGATTCTGATAGGGATCATGCAACTTAGATCCCTCATATGCTCACTTTGCAATAGGGCTCTAACTCCTATGAGCATCTAACGCCATCACCGATCTGACAGGAGCAGCAGCTCAGGTGGTGATGTGAGCAATGGGGATGGGAGGGGCTGTAAATACAGCTTTTCACCTCTCACCTCCTGCTGGGCGGCCTGGTTCCTAATAGGCCATGGACCATTACTGGCCCACTGAGTGGGGTTGGGGACAGCAGCTTTATTGGATCCTGGACTCAGCACATCTTCACTTACTACTTATAGCCAGATGACATGGCAAGGTTATGACAGTTTACGCTCCCACCAGCTCTGTTTCACACTGGTGAGTCTTAGTGGAGGTAGGGGATCATTTTCTTCTCTAGGTGACATTTGGTAATATGTGGAAGACATTTTTAGTTGCCATACCTGGTAAGGAGCTGCTAAACTTTCTTCAAAATGTAGGGCAAGTTTCCCACAACAAAGAATGATCTGACCTAAAATGCTGGTAGATTGCAAAATTCTGCTTTATATCCTTGCAGTGGGCACTGTCATCGTTTTATAGTTTGGCCAACCTAATAGATGTGAAATAATATCTCATCATTTTAACTATTCATTTTACAGAAATTTGAAATTTTTTTCAAGTGTTTTATAGTGATTCAGATTTTCTTATCTATGAATTTTCTGCTTTTTGTGATAATTATTTCACTGGATATTCTTTGTTGTTTTTGATTATATCTCTGTGTGAGTTCTTTTTGGATACTTAACATTATATATATTAGATACTTTCATGAAATGTATCTTTTCCCAGTCTTGGGCTTGTGTTTTTATTTGTGCTTTTCTTTTCTTTCTTTCTTTTTTTTTTTTTTAGGAATTTATTTTTAATTTTATTGTTAAAAATCCACTGGTATTTGTAGTTTGTGCTTTTTTATATCTTGTACCCTCAATTCATGAAGCCAATCTCTTTTTTTCTTTCTAAAATGTCTCTAGGTTGGGACTTTCATATTTCTGTTTTTAATAGACCCGAAATTTATTTTTAGGCATGTAATAAAGTAGCAATTAGAATTTTTTCACATGAAAAATAAAATGTCTTAGCACACTTTTTTGGGTTATTTTCTCCCTTCTTGAAATTTTTGCTTCCATTTGTTTCCTCAACAGCCATATATCTTCTTATTATTTTAAGAATATTTCTGTGATGTGTCTGTTTCCATCTTGTTGAAGGAGCCTTTGCTCTGCTCTTTCTTTAATTTGTGCATTTCCTGTGATTTGTTCTTGCTTCCTTTCTTTCCCTACGTGCTCATTCTGGGTGAGTAATGTTGCTTCAATTTCTGTCTCTACTCTAACTCTGTCTTTTAGAAACCGCTCTTATCACTGCCTCTTAGACCTCTCTACCTGAAGGGCCACAGACGCATCACAAACAACATTCACACAACTGAATTTATTACCTTTCCTCTGCTTTCTTTCTGGTTCCCATGTTTGGTGTTTGCTCTCCTCAATGATCTAGTCATCCAGCACTGGATCTCTGCTGGGATCCTGGATTGTCCTCAGTCCAAACCCGAAAGGCATTTATTCTATCACGCATTAATTGGCTGTCAAGGAATTAGGTCCCAGTTTTAGCACTCTATTCCAGTTCTCTTCCTCCTAGACTATTTAGGTTGATCTTGCATTTGGTCAAAAGCCTAAACTAAACATCCCTATTAATCTACCACTTAAATGAGAGGAGACTTCCTACTACCACCAACAAGGATTTAACATTTGTACGAAAAATACAGACAAACTATTAGGAAAATGGGCAAAGGGAATAAGCAGCCATTTCCAAAGAGAAAAAAGTCAAACTGCCAATAAAAACATGAAAAAAACCACTCTCATTAATTAAAAATGAGTCTATTCCTGCATACGTCATTCACGAGTAAAGTCTTGAAACCCTCCATCCTCCACGCTGGCAGGCAATGAAGACAGCTAATCACAGACCACCTACACTTATGAACCAAAAGAAAGTTTAAAGTTATCATTTAGGAAACAGCAAGAAAAACTGTAATATGGTTTTCTTTTAGCATCATTGAATAAGTGCTTCTGACCTGACGCTGTTCTACCTT
>CAUYON010119944.1:0-11854 GCA_963573935.1 Arctocebus calabarensis
TCATTCAGTGTTACATTGCCAATTACACCGATCTTTTTTGAACTCAAATTTTCTATTAAATCATATAGTCTCTCTTAATGTTACTGTTACAGAAACTATACGTTTTCATTTCTTTGATGTGTTGCTGGATTCTGTTTGCTAACTCCACTCTTACACATCCTATTATCAGTTTTAAAAATCACTCTCTTTGCCTGTTTCAGTGACCTTTCCTTGTCTAATCCAATCCTAGAAACAATGCTGAACTCTGCCATGTGCTGTCCCACAAAACAAGCATTTGAAACATGTTGCCAAAACAGTCAGAACTATAATTTCAGATTTCATATATATGTGTGTGTGTGTGTGTTGCCATATGTTTTCCTTTTGTCCTTCAACTCACAAAGGATGGCTTTTGCACCAGGTTTGACTATTTGCATTACTTGAGCATAGCACCCAAACATTAAAAATACATTTTACTCTTACCCCAAAGGAAACATTGAGAATTTAAGGGTATACATCACTATTACAGTTTTATAAATAGAATCTGCATATACTTAGTGCTCATGATAAAAGGAAAAATAAAGCTAAATTTGAATATCCTTATAAGATCGGTAAGGTCATTTATTTTATTAAAATACAAAGTTATATTAAGAAATGTACAGACCATCTTAGGGCAGCATCTGTAGCTTAATCGGCAAGGGTGCTGGCCACATACACCTAGGGTGGCGGGTTCAAACCTGGACCAAGCCTGTTAAGCAAAAATGATAACTGCAACAACAAAAAAATAGCCAGGCATTGTGGCACCTGTAGTCCTAGGTACTTGGAGGCTGAGGCAAGAGAATTGTTTAAGCCCACGAATTTGAGGTTGCTCTGAGCTGTGACACCACAGCACTCTACCAAGGCAACAGCTTGAGACTTTGTCTTAAAAAATATATATATATATATACACATGATCTAATACATGCCCACATGGGGGGAAACTCAATTCAAATTTGGAAGTAACAAGGGGGGGAGGTGTTGGTGTGCTCCCACTTAATGGGCACAAACAGTATAAGGGTATATGGCACACCTTTGGGCTGCAGGACACAACTACAAGAGGGACTCTACCTAATGTATGCAAATATTGTAACCTAGTTGCTTTTACCCTCACATTAACCTGAAATTTAAAAAAAAAAGAAAATGCACATTACCAAATCTCCATACATATTCATGTACATTTAAAAACATTGGGTTCCAATTATAGTACAAGAATATGGGGGAAAGGGTAAGGGAGGGAAGGGGGAGAGGGAGGGTGGGTGGAGAGAGGGTAAATGGTGGGATCACACTTATGGTGTATCTTAGAAGGGACAGGTGAAACCTACTAAATGCAGAACATAAATGTTTTCACATAATAAATGAGAAAATCTCATGAAGGTTATGTCGAACAGTTGGATGAAAATATTTCAGATTGTATATGAAGCCCACACACTGAACCCCATGATTGCACTAATGTACACAGCTATGATTTAATAAATAAATAAATAAATAAATAAATAAATAAATAAATAATAAAATAAAAACTTTGGGTACGATTGGTATGTTTTGTAGAAATAGAACATAATCAAATGGTAGAACTAGACATAGCTCAGTCTATGTCATGGAGACGCACACATGAAAAGGAGGCAGAAAATGTGAGGCCCTGGCAGTCTTAGGACCCAAAAAAGGAGGGAGAGGAAGATGGGGTGAAGTTTAGAGTTTTAGACCCCGTATGTCTGGAGTCACCAGGGGAAGGCTTTGACTCCCGGAGAAAAGGAATGTGTTCAGTCAGAGAAACTTTGCATGTCTCAGACTCAATGTCAGCAGCTGTTTCTCCCAGGGGGTGGGAGTAACTATTCCTGTGTATATTAAAGTGCACTGTCTCACCCGGTTCCCATTGGCCAGCACTGCTGCACGGGGGTCAAGGTGAGCCCTGAGTGGATGCAGCTTACTCTGCAGCAGGCTTTCCCCTGTGCCCATGGGCTGCTAAGTGCTGTGGCAGTAGCTACACAAATCCCCTGCCCCTCACCACTACCATCAAGGGCTAGGCCCAGCTCAAAAGGGTAAGATAAATTGGATGAAGCTGAACAATAGTAAAAAAGGATATCACTTAAAAAATTGAAAACAAGTAGAAATTCACATTCTAGAAATAGATACCTGAAATATTTACATTTTGTATTATTTATAAAACAATATTTATAAAGCATACTAATATTTGTATACTTTATTTTCTGCTTTTCCTGATGAGTAATTAAACATATGAAACGTGTAGGTATTAGAGAACCATATTGTACAAGATAGTCTTTTGTGCCTAAAAAAAAAATACTGTCAGGAGGCGCCAATGGCTCAAAAGAGTAGGGCACTGGCCCCATATATGGCAGGTGGCGGGTTCAAATTGAGCCCTGGCCAAAAACTGTAAAAAAAAAAAAGAAAGAAAGAAAGAAAATTGTCCTATCAGAAAGCCACAAATTCAAAATGCCCTCAGTCTTGCAATGAGAGTTAAGTATATGCATGAACCCCAAGCCAAGTTTAGGAGCCTCTTGGCTACCTTTATTCAGACCTTCTTTGAGAACTTAGCATGATAACTTATTCTTAGCTGATCTAATTCTCTTACTGCCTTCTTGAAATAAAAAGCAAAAGACCCTTTGCAAACCGACTGAGTTCTCAAGGGATGTTTTCACCCAACCTTTTCACTGTGCATCTCTGACAGTTTGATTGTTTCTAGAAGCAGAAGGCAAGTGAGGATTAGACATGCAGGGTTTTTACTGGGAATGGGGTAGAAGGTAGGGGGAGCCTCAGACCATGATGCAGGGTGACAGCTGTAAAAGAAAAGACGGAAGGAAGGATTGGGTAGGAAGAGCCTTATTCTGCAACAGGGTTTTGCAAAACCTTCAACAAGCTCAGGGGAGTGTTCTTGATCAAAAGTTCCTTGTTAAAAGACTCCTGTGATAGGCAAAAATGGGCCAATACACAGACTCAGCATGAATGCAGTGGAGGACCCCAAGTCGGGGCAGCTGGGGCTATCAGTCAGCTAGACTCTCAGCAATGGGTTTCATGCTGGAGATCTTAGCAGCGCACTTCCACGGTTCCTGCCTCATCGTGGACATGGGGACTCAGCCTCCAATCACATTGCACACTGAGACATCCCTAATATGAAAAGGTGTTCAGGAACCTTTTGCAAAATACACTGACTGAGCCCCTGCTTTCAGAAGCAGACTACACAAAAGATAATTTAAACATTCGCTAGATTATTCAGTGTCTTTGTTAGGAAGATTAATTATCAGAACCGTGGGGAACTTAGTGATGTCCTCAGGGACTACTAATGTGCGTTAGCTCTTCTGCTAAATGGTGTAAGTCTAAGAATTCTGCTAGTAACATTTTTGTCATTGTGTTGTTTCATAATCCCCCCTAACTATCAGATGACCATCTGTCACTGCTTTCCCCTGTTCAGTGCTGCTACCTCTATAAATTCCATCTGCGTGGGGTTAATTTTTTTTCTTGTGGAAAATTATAATTGAACCAAAAAACAGAGGGGGAAAAAACTCAGTAGGAATGAATGGATTCCTACATAACCACCGACCACCTTCTGCAATCTTGTTTCATATGTAATCCACCTGCACACCCCCCTCCGCTAAAATATTCAGGAGCAAATCATCAGACATCTTATTAGTTGATCTTAAATATTTTAGTATGTATTTTAGAAACATAATATCATTATTTAAAAAGAACCACAATATCATTCTCTTCATCTGTTTGATGCTGCTATAACAGAATACCTGAGACTTGGTGATTTATAATAAACAGAACTTTATTGGTTCACAGTTCTGGAGGCTGAGAAGTTCAAGATGGAGGGGCCAGCCAAACCCACTTTCATAGTAAGAAACCTCCTCCCTCAATAATGACCTAATCACCTCTTAAAGGTCCCATCTCTCAGCACTGTTTAGGATTGCGTTCCTAAAAAATGGACTTTGGGTGACACATTGAAACCACAGCAATCATTACCAAAACATTTTTACAGGCCGGGAATGGTGGCTCTTGTCTTTAATCCCAGCACTCTAGGAGGCCAAAGCAGGTGGATTGCTTGAGCTCAGGAGTTTGAGACCAGCCTGAGCAAAAGCAAGATCCTGTTTCCACTGAAAACAGAAAAACTAGCAGGGCATAGTGGCGGGCACCTGTCATCCCAGCTACTCAGGAGGCTGAGGCAAGAAAATTGCTTGAGCCCAAAAGTTTGAGGTTGCTGTGAGCTATGCCACAGCATCCTACCCAGGATGACAAAGTGAGACTCTGTCTCAAAACATTTTTACAAAATCATTTACCATCAAATATCTAATTAATATTGATGTTTCTCCAAATCATGTTTGCTTTTTATTTTTTTTAGAGACAGAGTTTCACTTTATTCCCCTCAGTGCCATGGTGTCACAGCTCACAGCAACCTCCAACTCCTGGGCTTAGGCAATTCTCCTGCCTCAGCCTCCCGAGTACCTGGGACCACAGATGCCCACCTCAATGCCTGGCTATTTTTTTGTTGCAGTTTGGCTGGGGCTGGGTTCGAACCCTCCATCCTCGGCATATGGGGCCAGAGCTCTACCAGCTGAGCCGCAGGCACCACCCCTATGTTTGCTTTTTTAACAAGGTTCCAAATCTGACTCATATATTGTAATTGATTGACATATCTCTGAGGGTCTCTTTTAATCCATGTTTCCCCTAAGCTTTTCCTGTCTTATTCTCTTGTTGGCAATTTACTTGTTGACTGTATCAGGTCATTTGTCCTATAAAGTTTCCACCTCATGGATTTTGCTGATTTCATCTGTGAAGTTATTTTAATAGGCCATCCACTCCTCTGCATTTCTTATAAAATGGTTGTTAGATCTACATTTTTGAACAAATGCATTAACAGATTCCTCATGATTAGTTCATGGAAAAATGTTCCTAGAATTCTCAAAAGTTTATAAATTTGACTATAAGTTTTATACTTGAATGTCAGTTCGGTTGACAATTATTTTCCTTAAGTGTCTTGATGATGTTACTCCATCGTTTTCTGCCACAAAATTTTGCTGTCAAAAAGACTAATGTCAAATTTACTGCCTGGATGCCCACAGGATTATTTTCTTTGCCATTAAAATCTAGTGGTTTTCCTGGAATATACATCAGCATTGACCATTCAGATCAACATTCCATGTCTGTGATGTAGCCTTTGATTATGTGGGTCCATTTCAGAAAATTTTCTTTAAATTACATTTTTCATCATTTGTTCTATTGTACTGCATTTATTTTCTCAAGAAGCTCAGGAATATTGAAACTTCTCTGTTTATTTTTCGTGTCAAGCACTTCTCAAAAGGACACTTTCACTGGTTCTTGGTGAACCCATGGGGAGGGGGAAAGATAGCAAAGGCTAGAACATTCCTGAAAGATGGAATTACATATACAAGAGCATAAGAGCTTAATCTGAGAAATCGTGGCTGTTGAATGGGCTTGCTATATGGGATAAAAGATGTAGAAGTGAAGTCAATGTGGACAGAGTGACAAGATCCCCTTCCCAAAACGCTTTGATGTCAGATAAATCTATTTTGAGTTTTCCTTTAAAGCTAATTAGGATTTCAAAATGTGGAGAAATATTATAGTTTATATAATAGACATAACCATCATAAACATCTCATTGGTGTCAGTGATGAGGATGACTTAGAATAAAGGAAATAAATAAAAAGATAGGCAATAAAAAAAATAACTGTTTTTTGTGCCTGGAAATCATAAGTGACATATATAAGCTTTATCATTTGCCACTCACACACACGTCTAGCAGTTTTTACCATTCAAATTTTCCAGATTAAGTGCACACTCTGAGACATAGTAGCTTTAAGACAATTATCCACATCACGTCAAAAAAGTGATAGCTCAGGATCAGGAGCCAAGAGCAAGTGACTTTAAATCTCATAATGGTTTCATTAACTATGGCTAATACTGGAGTTGGAAAGACAAAGAGTGAGAATAATAAAAAGTTGTGCGGATGAAGTTAATCGGTCTCTAGACACAGATAAAGGATTGAGAGGGAGAAGAAGGAATGTGGGTGACTCCCAGGTTTCAGGTGAATAGACCACATCAAAATTGTCATATATTAGGTTGTCAAGAAAACAGAAGGTAAAGAAGACTACAAATAAAAACTGTTCTCCAAAGACGTTTGACAGGGGAAAAGAAGGCAAAGCCGGTGGGGAGCCACACAGAGGACGGAGGAAGTTTTGTTCTACTCACTGCCTATAGGGAGAGGTTGGAATTGGAAAATCCCAAAGGTGTGGCAGGGTGAAAGACTCTTGGAGAAGTGGTAACAGATGGTTGAGAAAGGAGAAAAGCGGATCTAGAACACAAGCAAAGGAATTAACATCAGACATGGCAGAAAATATTTTCTTATTTCCTGTCTTCTACAGAGAAAACACATGGGTCCCCCTAAAGTGCCCTGAGCATTGTGGTGAGCACTTTCACACACACACTGCCCCATGAGTCCTCACAACAGAATATCTCTACTGATGTTATTTATGTTTTGTGAATCACAGAGGTAATAATTACTAGAGTCAGGCTTCAAACCCACATCTGTTCTGAATATTTCTAATGTTCACTTTGGGGAAGGAACCACGGTCCTGAGTTTTTCATCTGAAAAGCAAATTATCAAGAATTGGGGGCTTGGCACCTGTGGCTCAATGGGCTAAGGCGCCAGCCACGTACACCTGAGCTGGCGGGTTCGAATCCAGCCCGGGCCCGCCAAACAACAATGACGGCTACAACCAATAAAGCTAGACCTCCCATTTGATCCTGCAATCCCATTACTAAGCATCTACCCAGAAAGAAAAAAATCCTTTTATCATAAGGACACTTGCACTAGACTGTTTATTGCAGCTCAATTTACGATCGCCAAAATGTGGAAACGACCTAAATGCCCACCAATCCAGGAATGGATTAACAAGCTATGGTATATGTACACTATGGAATACTATTCAGCCATTAAAAAAAATGGAGACTTTACAGCCTTTGTATTAACATGGATAGAAGTGGAACACATTATTCTTAGTAAGGCATCTCAAGAATGGAGAAGCATGAGTCCCATGCACTCAAGTTTGATATGAGGATAATTAATGACAAATATTCACACGGTGGGGATGAGGGAAGGGGAGAGCAGAGAGAGAAAGAATTAGGGAGGGGTGGGGAAAGGAAGAGCAGAGAGAGGGAAGGAGGAAGGGGGGTAGGGTCTTGGTGTGTGCCACACCTTTTGGGGGCAAAACACGATTGTAAGAGGGACTTTACCCAACAAATGCAACCATTGTAACATGGTTTCTTGTACCCTCAATGAATCCCCAACAATAAAAAAAGAAAAAAGAAAAAAAAAAGACAATTATTTTCTAATCGTGTGTTCATTCATAATCTATCATTTGTAGCCTACCACTAGCATTATCACTGCTGAACCTTAGGAATTATTCTGATGAAAGACTAAAAGTTGAGTGTTGAATACAATAGTAGAGTTAAGAGAGTCATTTTTTTAAATAATTTTATTAAATCATAATTGTGTACATTGGTGCAATCAAAGAAAGTCATTTTTATTGTTCAAAGTTTGAACAGTAAGCTTGCTAAAGATTTATTTTATTTTACTGGGCAATATTATCACTAAAAGCTACTAAACTATTTTTTTAACCTATGAAAATACATTGTTTTTAAATTTTGAGTTAACCTTTCAGTACCACTATTACTGCATAATTTAACACTTAACCAGATTTTACTCAAAGAAATCCCTCTAGGGTATGTTTATATGCAATTCTATCAAAATTAAAATAAGCATTCTTTACTAGCAAAAACCAAGAAAAACATGTCTTAACTTTTCTAAAACCTCTCAGACAACTAAACCTTGCATGTACCAGAAAGCGGAAACCTCTGCAGGCCAGCATCATCTGAGCAAATCCTAAAAGATGAGGGGAGGGCAGCACATGGGTAATGAACCATGTAGAACTTGCTTTGAGAGGCACCTCCCTTGAAAAGAGCATTGTCAAACTGACAGAGCATTTGTCTCAGTAAATATTCTTCTCCAGTCCCAAACCGTTCAAGCATGAGAAGGTGAACACAGACAGCAATCTAAAAGTCTCTAATGAATACCTGTAACACATAAGCCAAAAAATTCTCCATCTACCTGTGCTTTGTGATGAAACATAAAGAAACAGGGTTAAAAATGAGGGAAGGGCTTCCACTTCCAACAATGACGGGCCAGTCTACAGCAAAATGAACCTCTCACCAAGAACATCTTTAAAAAATGAATAAAACACAGGAAACAGCAGGTTGAAGATATCAGAGAACTGCCAAGGCAGCCAGGACTCAAGGAGCTAATTTACTGGAGAGAAGTGAAATCAAGAAAAGCAAACTCAGCATTCGGGGCCATTTTCCCCTCAGGCACTTGATGATTTATAAGAAACTCAGGACAAAAATACTTTTTAAATATTCACAATCAAGAGAGAATATGCCCTAATTTGCTTAATGAGATCAGACTAACTTTCCTATTAAAATCTAAGAAGCACATTCCAAAAAATGTGACCTACAGATGAGTATCTGTCATGAACATCACTGCAAAATTCATATCTATAAAATTTATAAACATATAAAAAGACATTACACAATAACCAAGTTGAATTTATTCCAGGAATGAGAGGTTGTTCCCACATTAGAGAAACCAAACAATATAATAATTTACCACCACTAGAAAAAGAAAAAAAATTATCTTCTCAATAGATGCCAGACAAGCACTTGAAATCCATCATAGAAACTTTTAGGCTCGGCGCCTGTGGCTCAATGGGCTAAGGCGCCAGCCACGTACACCTGAGCTGGCAGGTTTGAATCCAGCCCAGGTCCGCCAAACAACAATGACGGCTGCAACCAAAAAATGGTCAGGTGTTGTGGTGGGCGCCTGTAGTCCCAGCTACTTGGGAGGCGGAGGCAGGGGAAAAATAAGAAAAAAAAAAAAAAAACTTTCAGCAAAGTAGAAACAGAAGATATGACATTAATTTGATATTGAGGATGTACAAAATACCTATGGCAAACATCATACTTATTGGTGAAATATTTAAACTCTACCTCCTAAGATCAGATAACAAGGCACTCACTATTACCACTTCTATCCAACATCACAATTTATGTCCTATGGTGTGTGTTGGGGTAAATAAAAGAATTACCAAAGCATAAAAAAGTAAATACACCTCTAGTGAGTCACAGATACTAGTTGTTTATGCAACATATTCAAAAATATTCCAGAGAAAAATCTCTTATTAATAAGTAAATCTCGAAAGTTTACTCAATAAAGTCAATATCAAAAAGTTTCATTGTTATATACCAGAAAGAAATAAAAATGAGTTTGAAAATGATAGTTATAAGTGCATAAAGAATACTTAGGGGTTAGACAAATAGAGTATGTTCAATATTTCACAGAATATTAAAGACATTATTGAGAGAAAATACGAAAGAGCTAAACAAACAAGACACATGTCTATGAATTTTAAGACAAAATACAGAGATAACTTCTTCTAAACTGATCTATGTATTCAATGAGATCCAAATGAAAATCCCAGCTGGATTTTTATATTGTGAAAATTGAAAAACTGATATTAAAATGTATATGTAAATGTGAAATCCCACAAATACCCAAGACTATTTGGAAGATAAACAACATTGAAGGATTCACACACTACTAGATAGTAGACTTTTTATAAAACTACAGCCAATTATGTAGCACGACACAAAGATAGGGGAAAAAATCCAATTAAACAGAATAGAGTTCAAAAGCAGACCTATATGGAAATGGACATATGGATTTTAACAAAGGAGACACTTCAGAGAAGTGCAAGAAAGAATGGTCCTTTCAATAAAAGGTGTTATATTACTTGAATTTCAATGTGGAGAAAATCATTCTTGACCCTTCCTCACACAATCCACAAAAGCACTTAAGGTTTTGAAGATTTAAACAGTAAAACCAAAATAATAAAACTTTTACCGAAAAGCACAGGAGAAAATATTATTAAGCCCGAGGAAACAAAGAGAATGGAAGAAGATATTTCCAAAATCTCACAAATGACTCTGGTCTAGAATGCTTATATGTATATAGCCAATACAGAAGTGTAGATAACACAATAGAAAAATGAAGAGGTAGTTTACCAAAAAAGGATATTCAAATGTAAAATAAACTGATAAATAATAAACTTCATCAGTCATCAAAAACACACAAAAATTAAAGCCACAATGATATACCACGTACATCAACTGGAATGGTTAAAAGAAAAAGTGTTGCTGAGGACGTAATTAGAAATAGCACACACTGCTGGAGAGGGTATTAAGTGGTATGACAACATTGGAAAAGTCTTTGACAGTATCAAATAAACTAAAACTATTTTATGCGCTTTATCAGATAGAACAAATGAGTAACATACAGATAGCATGAGTTATGTTTCTTGATTTTATAAAGAAAAATTTTATACTTTCAGCAGTCTCCACAACCAATGACCTCCTAGTAGAACCAGATCATGAGTCTTGGTATAGAAATTCCATTCCTCTCTGGAAGGAAGCAGTGCTCCTTGGGAAACCAGGGAAGATACCACATGAACCTACAATATCTTGCATCACCAGAAAATAAAGCAGACCTCAAAAAATGACAGAGACATGTGAAAAAGACATGGAAGCTTGAAGTATCATAACTTCCACTGAACAAATCTTGGGTAATTTAAGTGTTAAATAAAAAAGCTTATAACCTGCAGACAAAAAGAGGAATACATAAATCCATTTGGAGAACAAATAGATACAAACTAATGGGGAGAGAAGGAAAGCTCTTCCATATAAGAGAATTCAAACAACAAATGTAGAAGAATGAATAGAGTTAGAACATCACCACTTTACAATCATCATAGTAAAAATTTAGTCAGGGAAGAATCATGAATGAATGCTAAATTTCCTTTCTTCCTTCCTTTTCTTCCTTCAATGGTGACCACCACAACAATAAGGATGCTAAATTTAAATGGAGGAAAAGTTTTGATAAAAAGTGAGACATTTATAGTCTTATAGTATCTTCTTATGCCTTTTAATTATAAAATAAAATAAGCTTATAGTGGAAAATGTATAACTTAACCAAGTCATCGAAATAAACTTCACAAAAAGAAGCAAAGCATCAAAAAAAGAGACATGATGTGTTTCCGGACATAACTGCTTGAGAAGGACACAGCATTTATGTAACACTCAAGCCCCAAATCCATAAACTCATTCACTCATGAGGAAATATGAAAGAAAGGTAAATTGAGGAATATTCTATGAAATATCTGGCCTGTATTTTTTCATGAAAGACACAGGCAGGCTGAGGAGCTCTTTATTAAATGAAACTAAAGAGATGTGACAATTAAATGCGGTATGTGATCCCGAATGGATCCCATATTAGAAAATATAGCTAAAAAGGATATTATTGGAGCAATTGATGTACTTGGAATATGATGACAATATTGTTTGATATAAAATTCTCTGAATTTAATAATTCTACTGTGATTATACAAGTAAATATCCTGTTCATAAGAAATATGCACAGCTCAAGAATGGAAGAAAAAGTATCCAGTGTACTCAGCCCTAATATGAAGCTAATTTATAGTCTTTCATATGAAGGCTAAACCCCAATTATAGCACAAGAATACAGAGAAAAGGGCAAGGGAGGGGAGGGGAGGGGGGAGGATGGGTTGGGGGAGGGGAATTGGTAGGATCACACCTACGGTGCATCTTAGAAGGGTCTGGTGAAACTTATTAAATGTAGAATATCAATGTCTTCATATAGTGATTAAGAAAATGCCGTGAAGGTTATGTTTAACAGTTC
>CAUYON010119946.1:0-32824 GCA_963573935.1 Arctocebus calabarensis
TGACGGCTGCAACCCAAAAAAATGGCCGGGCGTTGTGGCAGGCACCTGTAGTCCCAGCTACTTGGGAGGCAGAGGCAGGAGACTCGCTTAAGCCCAGGAATTGGAGTTTGCTATGAGCTGTGATGCCACAGCACTCTATCCAGGGTGACAGCTTGAGGCTCTGTCTCAAAAAAAAAAAAAAAAAAAGTCTGTATCTCCAAACACAGTTACATTAGGTGTTGGGGCTTCAACATGAGAACTTTTAGGGGAACACAATTCATCATCTAACACCTATGTTGTATTAGGTGGATGGGTGAGAGCTCTACACTCCCACTGGGCCATGATTTAGGGGACTGGAGCATGATATAAAGATGGGGGCTTCTTATACCCTGTCTCTTGCTCCCTGGCCCTCTCCCAGGAGGCCCAAGGGCTGAGGCTGTGCTTCTTCCAGCCAAACCTGCTAAACAGGATACTAAGCAGATGTCGGCCCAGCCAAGCCTGTGCTTGGGGTCTTCCCGCTCACCAGCCTTGGCCGGGTAAGTAAGTCAGGCCATGCTGTGCTGAAGATTTGTCTGTCTGCATCTCTGGGAAGGAGCAGCATGCCTCCACTTTGGGCCAAGCCATGCTCCCCAGTCAAACTTCCCGACGAAGCCCAGTTCTTTGGGTGTGAGATACCCTGTATCCTACGCTACACCTCGTCTCCCCAATCCTAGCCTCTTTCACCCCTTTGCCCTACTCCTTTTGTTTTTTTCCTCTGGTATGTTCATCTTCCCACACTTCTCCAGTTCATTCCTAAGAATCTTTAACACACTTTGGAATGGCTTTCGGAAAAACAGAAACATTCATGGAAAGGTCTAAATGTTTTCTATTGAGGAAGGTGAAGGTATTTAACTGAGGCACAAAAGCCTTCTGAGTACAGGGAGGGAGAGTCTATTAACTTGTAGCAGAGGTATTACAAACAGGCTCTGGGATTTTAGCTGGTGGAAGCTGTGGAGGGAAATGGTGAGCATGATGGTGAATGTCTATAGAAGCCTTCAGCGTATCAGTCAGAATGCTAAATACTTCATGTGCATTTTCTGCTCCAACGTTCCCTGGGATACAGCTAACATCATTCTTCCCATTTTTACAGATAAGGAAACTGAGGCCCAGTTGGGTGAAGTGACTAGTCCAGGAGTCCACCTTAGATCTGCCTCATTTTAAGGCCCATGTGCATGTTGCTAGGCTTAAAAAAAGAACATTCTAACAATCAGAGCTGGCCAGCAATGTGATGGCAATGATTGCCATGTGGTCCCTTTTCTGCTTGGAGCCCGATCCAACAGAGGCTGGGTGACCATCTGTTAGGACTGCCGCAGAAGGAAGATCGATTTAGACAACTTCTGAGTCTCTTTCCAACTGTAAGATCTTATGAAAACTTGACGGGCAGCCCCGTGGGAAAGAAATTAGATTTGTTCTTTGTAGCTCTGTTCGACAGAGGAGCATTTCTCAGCCTTTTCCATCTAGAAATCCCCAAAGTCAGAGGCAAGTGAAAAGATGCTCCTGGGAGGCCTGGAGTAGAGCTGCTCAAAGCAGAATTTTGTGCCAAATCTGAAAAGGAAATCATTTGAATTTTATATTATACACTAAAATAGGCTGGTTTGTTTTAATGAAAAATATTTAAAATCAGAAAGCATTTTGAAAAGCACAGCCCTTCAGTGTAAAGCTTTTACCTTCCTTCTCCCTAGTAAATCTTCACTGTAATTTGGTTCCTCAGGAAGACATGCCATCTTTATTTTATGGATTTATAGATCCCCAGCACCTCACCCAGTGTCCTGGTTGCTACATTTACCCAGCGTGAGAAGTAAAGCAACAGTGTCAGGACCAGTGGGGAGGAGGCAGAGCAGATTGTACTCCCATGCGGGAGGGATGGTTCTAAGAGCCGCTGTTGTTCAACAGTGGAACGAGTCCTCTGTAAAAGTAGTAAATATTATTCCTGGAAAATCGTGGGCCCGAGGAGACCTTGTATGTGTCATGGAGCTCTTAGAGTGACCCGTATTGTCATTGATCCCGTTTCCCAGGTAAGGAAGTAGAGACGCAGGGAAGGTCAGCAAGTGCTCAGGGGTTTCCCAGCTGCTAAGAGCAGAGCTGGGTTTGAGCCCGGACTGTTGGAGTCAGGCCCAGACTCCCTCTTGGCGCCCTCCCTGTCCTCTCTGCTTCCCTCACCACGTGGTGCCATCTCCTTGGTTCCCAGCTCTGCCCTAGAAGGGGCCTTGCACAGGGGAAGGAGGACGGATGGTGTGTGGTCAGGCGCCCAGGACTCTGGTTCACTCTCTGCTTCTGACCACGGACCACGGAGGGTCACCTACTTTCCCTCTCACTTCACGTGCAGATCTATCATTTCTGAGTCTGTCACGGAGGCCACCCTTTCTTATGTGTCTTGCTAAAACTCGGGGAAATTGTGCCACATCGTGAAGGAGTCCCACCCTGCTCCCAGTAGATGGAACTGCAGTAAAAACAAAACAGAGCAAGGCAAACAGCAACAAAAGACAAGCCCCGTGAAAAGCTGGGAAGTGACTCTCTGTCCTTTGGATTTCCTTTCCTGGCAGGTGTCCTGGGCACGAGGCTGCCTATCCCTCATGGGATCAGGGGTGTCTATTAAGATGTGTTCCTTATATTATGATAGGTTTTGTTGCTCTCTTCCCACTCACTGTGGATTCACAGCTTCCCAAATTCTAGAGATATGGTGTCCAGATGGCTGTTTGGGTCCCAGTTTAAAAAGCCACATGATGTGATATGTTGATGTGGGTCGTGGGTTCAGCTGCCAGTCCCCTCTGGGTTCCTGCGGCTACAGTGAGATGGGGAGGCATCTTCAGGGTCTCCCAAGGAATCTCTGTCCTCACAGTCCCCATCCCAGAACAGTGGGGACAGAAGGGGTTCCCTGATATGCATTCTCAGTGACCCCTGAGCCCTTTATCTTATGGTTCAGGATGGGTGAAGGACGTGCAAAGGAATCCCTTCTAGAGTGGTTTTAAATCACAAGAGGATTTCACAGGGACATGGGAGCCCTCACGCAAAGAGCCTCGCTTTTGATCTCCATTTCATCCTCAGAGTCAAAGGCCCTCAGGCCTGGTGTTGTCTAGGAGACTAGAAAACATGCCCGAGTGTCCTCACACTCTTTGCAGTCTGGAAGTGACAAGAGAAGGCAGCCTCCTGCCTTGTGTGTGCTGGGACGTTCTTCCAAGTGGCCCAGCATGAATGGACCCAGCTCGGAACAAATGGTCTGCTTCCCTGCTCCTCCCATAAGCACGCTTGGGTGCTCACCGGGTGGAGATGTCCAGCTAAGTGACTTCCGTCCTGTAAGTAGCTTGTAAAATGGTTAAGGGGGTTCCACATACACAACAGGGCCCTATTAGGGGACGGTGCATTATCAGAGGTGGCTTCAAAGGGCGAGGGAGGGAGGGACAGAGGAGGATGACAAGGGGAGGAGGCGCTCCAGGAAAGGAGCTCAAAGAAAGTCGAGACAGAGAACCACCAAAGAGCCGCCGCCTGGGCAGGTTCAGGGTGGCCGGTGCAGAGATGAAGTGGTAGGTGAGAAGAATATTTGGGGCTGGAAAAAAAGATCGGGGCAGCTTCTGAAGGGATTTGTCAACCTGACTCAAAGAGGTGGGACAAGAGGCAGTGAAGAGGCAGGAGCCTGAAGGCAGATGGGGCAGATTGAGGGGCCCAGCAAGGTTAAACCGGGAGGAGATGAAAATGAGAAAGGTATATAGGGAATATTAATATTAATAGCAGAAAACATTAGTGAGTATTTTCCACGTGTCAAGTAATTAATGTGCTAGGTGTCGCATTCACATTTAATACTTATAGTTACCCCAAGAGATGGGCACTTTAGTTGTCTTTTATAGAGAAAGATACCAAGGCTCATGGAGGTGAAATAAATAAAATAAAGTGCTCAATGTCACACAGATAGTAAGAAGAGTCCTAAAGTTCCAACCTGGGTTGTCTTACAAAGGGGAAATAATTCAAGCCAAGAACTGTAAGAAGAAGAAAAGAAAGCCAGTTTACTTGCCCTGGGTTAGAATCTCTGACCAGTTAATTATACATCATCCATTTAAAAATATTTTCTTTGTCCTAGATGAATTGTCTTTCCAAAACTGTTGGTAGAAATTTTTGTCTTTGGGTATACCTTTTATTATTTCCCCCTCCGTCTGCAATCGTTACTACGTTTACACAGTTCATTGTGAAAATCTTTTTAGGATGCAGTTGTAGGAAAGCATAATGCAAAACAAAAACCAGTCTATAAGATCTATGGACAGGGTAGAAAGTATCTATTTGCAGTTTTCTCTGCACAGCTCATTTGTCAGAGCCGAAGCTTCGGAGAGGATATTCAGAGTGTCTGTTTTGTTTTTCCACATTTTCTGAGCAGGACACGAAGGCTTTTAGAACTCATGCATAGCCACTGATATTTCATTATCAACTGAGAAGCGAAGTATTTGAACAGGATGAATAAAAAAAGAAAGGCTTTATCCCTGTATCCCTGTGAGTCTGAGTTGTGTATTTGTGTGATTTATAAATAGAGTCAGCTACGGGAAGGCCTTTCCGTGTACGAGTCGGGTGGGACAGAAGGTTTTGGTGGGCATGCCTGTGGCCAGTGAAGGTGTCCGGTCACAGGCGAGGGGCCCTGAGAACAGCCCAATCCTTGCTGCTTCCTGAGGATCTGAACACTCGTTCCCTGTCCTTACGGCACACGCCGGTGAAGACACGTTTTCAGGGGTGCAAAGGGTGAGGGGAAAGGCCATCCTGGCTCCTCTGTGGCTCCTCTGTCCTCCTAGCCGTTGGGACTAGAGCCGCTGAGGAAGGAAAGACTCAGCATAACGTTTCTGGGCCTCGGGAGGAGCTGTCAGAGACAAGCTATGGAGGAGCCACAGAAACCAGCCCACCGCCGGGAACGGAGACATGAAGCTGCTCTGGGCTCCCCATGGGGACACGCAGGAATCCAGGGAGGACTCTTAGCCGCAGCGCCCAGGCTGGCTAGTAGGGTGGTGGGTACAAAAGCCCAACGGAGTGGGTGAGAGAGCGGGGGGCAATGGAGAGATGGCGACGACAGACCCTACTTCCAGGGAGTTGATTACTGCAGAAAGGGCGAGGAGAACAAATAAGTGAGCAGTAGGTGGCTGGCAAAGTCGCTGGGGGCTTTTTGGTTTTGTTTCCAAGATGGGAGAAACAGCAGCCGTTGGGATGTAGGACTGAGAGGGACGTGTGTCCTCACAGCTCTCTGGGAAGCACGGCCCCGAGTGGAAAAAACAAGCGCAGAGTAGAAACCTACGGTTGACACAATTCATTTACAGTTTTAAAGAATTCTACCGATTCTGATTCTTTACGTGTGCATATGCAATAGGTTCTCTTTAGAAGTCTTCATGGGCCTGACACCATTGGCCTCAGGCCAGAGGTGACCTGCTGGGCTGTGCGGAGTGAAGGGCCTCAGGGAGGACACTCGGCCAGCATGACTCTATTTCAGCGTTTTATGTTTTACAAAAAAAAATCTAACAATACTATTAATAATGTTAAAACAAGATGGTAGATAAACATGTATTTTATTATCATCTACACCTCTCTTTTTGCATCGAAATACTTAAAATGTAAAACAAGGAACATAAAAATGTCATCGTTCTTATCAACAATAATAAAGGAATTCTCTAACACTTGGGAGATTTTCAATATAGACCTACCAGGATCCATGGGGTCTCAAGGTCTTTTTTTTTTTTTTTTGCAGTTTTGACTAGGGCCAGTTCATGCCACCTCCGGTATATGGGGCCAGCGCTCTACTCCTTTGAGCCACAGGTGCCGCCTGGGTGTCAAGGTCTTTTTCTTTCAGCCTCTTATTGCTGTGGGAACAAAATTGATTCATCGTGAGTGTGTTGAGTGAAAGGATGTATCAGTTAACGTTCTGCTTCCTGCCACCTCCCTTTGGCACCACGGGGGAGTATCCTGGCACATGGGGTGATTGTGAGTGGGCGATAGGGGGATTCTGTGATGATGGTTTGTGACAGAGCATACCTGCTCTTTTTATTTAGATCAGTATTGACACATTTGCTCAAATGCTTTTGGAGAGGAGTTAAGGTTATTGGCAAAGTCTGGGTGGAGCCACCTGACTCTACCACTAGAAAATGTAAAGTTGATCATCAAGTGCTTTATTTTTCCCCTAATAAGCACCAAGGAGCAGTCACAGCTGTCTTCTTCTTGACATCGTGGTCTCACGTTGGCCCTTGCTGGCATTCTCTGTGGGATGCGAGTGCTATGAACTGCAATGATCGGAAGGTTCTATGCTAGGAGGAAGGATGGTTAGGGAGGCACAGGGGAAGGGACAACTGGAAAAAACCTTTCATCATCTATCAAGATGTGGGTCTGAGTGTCCAGCCTTAAAAACAAGTCAGAGCTGGGTGTGGTGGCTTGTGTCTGCTGTCCCAGCTCCTCAGGAGACTGAGGCAGGAGGATCACTTGAGGCCAGGAGTTTGAGGCCAGCAAAGGCAACATAGTGAGACCACATTGCTACAAAAATAAAAAACAAATCAGGGAATGGATTAGGAGGAAGAAGCAGGGGTGGCAGAGCAGAGACAGACACCTGTTCCTTGTATTTTGGTGGCTCTGTGTTTTCTGAAGATACGGTACAAACATGGTATTTCTAATGGACCAAAGAAAGAAAGTTCCAGAGAAGCTGGTTTCCTTTCAATATAAAGAAGGTTTTTTTTTCTTTCAAATAACTGAATGTGCATCAGAGCAAGGGGCTGCCCCATGCAGTGGACTCTGAGGAGGTTCAAGCAGATCAAGCTGGGTGGTTCCCTGCTGGTGAAGTCAGGGTGGTGTGGGGTGTGTGTTTGGAAGGGCGACTCTGCAGGTCACACAGTGGACTGACCACGTGGATGGTCAGTGCTGTCCCTGCTATTTTCATGGTACCATCTCCTATCCCTTTCACCCCACAGGCACTGGGACAGGAGGACATTCTACATGAGGGTAGAGCACGTGAATATCCCAATTTCCCCCACCATCCTGGGCAGGTGCAGATGGACCGACTACCAACGTGCTTGAATTTTAGGCAGAGACAGAGTCAGTGAAATGCTCACAGATATCCATCCCTGGGCCAATTACCTGCAGCTGCCCTCTAAACAACTTTAGCCAACCAAGAAGGAAGACAGTGTTTACCTAACACCTCAAATGGACCCTTTAGAGTTTGGCTGTTTCTTTTTAAGAGGTACCAGAGTTTAGAACTGGGGAAATAAATCTGACTACTCACGGGTCACATCTGATCTGGTTGTTGAAAAGACCAAGATAACAGCCCCACTCGTCATGACCCATGTCATCTGGAGAGCAGCTGCCAACGGTCAAGCCCATTGTCCTGGCTGGAGTTCCAGATGGAAGGTTAGAGTGTTTGCCTGAGGACTGCTCAGGACAGAGCCCTTTGGAAAGACAGCAGCCAGACATACCTCACTCTCAGATGGTTGGGCAGCTGCTGCTGTTATCCTGTGACAAGAAGCAGCATTCTGACCCCTGGAGCTTAGTGGTCGGGGCACAGTCATTCAGATTTGTCCCAGCCCAAGGGCAGGGCAGAGGCTGGTAGCATCTGGGTAGCTTCCATGTGGCAAAATAATTCCACGTTTTAGGAATTCTTCCCTTATTCACCTGGCTCTTTGTTAATTGAAACTACACAAACTTTCAGCACGTGCTCTGTAAATCCGTGCCCAGGAGGAGATGGCGAGAAGGAGCTGGCGGGAAGGATGCCGGATACTCTTTCTCCTTCATGCCCTGTCCCGTCTGTGCTCACGACCAAAGTCCCCTCGGCGAACACTAATCCTCCCTGTGAGGGAGGAGCGGTTTGGAATATTCAATATGGTATTTGATGAAGTCTCGTAGATTTCTGAAAACACAATCTATCCTGAGTTCGATGAGCAGAAACACAAGGGACAATAAAAGCTAACGTTAAGTTAGCATCGTTTTCAAAGCATTTTTGGACAATCTCACCTGCATCTTCTCTACTCAACAATATTCTCATCTACAAACAATAAAACTAATTCAGTGGCTCCCAGAAGGTCACAGGCATAATTACTGTGAAGCCAGAACTGGACCCAGCTTCCAGCCTGCCTGCCACCCACCATTACTACATGTTACAGTCTGGTAGGGGCTGCTTGGGCGGTAGCTGCGTCTACGGACCCAAATGGCACAAATGTTCGGGGATTCACTGCCAAGAGGTAGCGGTGGTCTGGCGAGGCCTGCAGTGCCGGGCACCGTGCACACAGCTCTCACCTCGCAGGCACTCCGGGAACAGGGCTTCATCTCTCTCGCTTATCCCTGGATTCCTCACACCTTGAAGAAACCCAGTCAACAGATATTGCTGAGAGAATCTGTCGCACTATCATTTCTCCAAGTACATTATAAGGAAAAAGTCTGTGTCATGGTCAGTGGTGCATCTGCCACATGAACTTCAAGGGAAAACATTATAGTGCGTGTTTTGATGGCTTTTTTTTGAGACAGAGTCTCAGTATGTCGCCCTTGGTCACAGCTCACAGCAACCTCAAACTCTTGGGCTTAAGTGATTCTCTTGCCTCAGCCTCCCACATAGATGGGACTACAGATGCCCACCACAACACCTGGCTAGTTTTAATGGTTTTTAAGAGAGAAATTAAGTTTCAAATCCTGGCTCTGTGCTTTAGCAGCCCTGGACTTTGAGCTAGTTACCTAACCCCTTGGAAACTTAGTTTCATTCTACATAAAATGGTAGGCCAAGAGTGTGGGCGGGGTTGAAGGAGTTAGTGTACTTTGGATGCTCAGTATTGATACATGTAACATTTTGAGTTCTTCTCATGAGCTTGATTCATATGGACTGCAAGGCTAGTCACTGCATGCCACAAGAGTAAGCTGTCCGTGCTATTTTATCCTTATATGTCTGGGGAGTAAGGGTGTTCTTGGCATTTACCACTTGGTATATATGGATTCTATGACACATGACTTGCCCTCAAAAAAGGGGACAGAATATTCCTTCCTGTGCATGGCCACTTCCCACTGTATGAGTATTTATTGATGAATGTACAAATTTTATAGGCATTCTCCCATAAATATAATAATCGTTTATATTATAATAATAATATAATAAGCAGTATTATTTCTGTTTTAGAGGTCAGAAAGGGAAGTTTGTGGAGGTTAATTGATTTTACTCAAGGTCACAGCCAACAAGTCACTAAACCATTGTGGTGAAGTGTTCTGACTCTCCTTTTTAAATGGACTGTCCTGTTAATAAGCCAGGAAAACAGCAAGTGGTGTTTAGTAACTAATTCTATTGGAAATTTCATTTGGTCCAACCGGAATATTGCCGGTTTTATTTTCCATTATTTCTGTATCCTAATTCAATCAAGCTATCCCAATTCTTCAGCTGTTAAAAAAAAACCTAAATCATAGCTGTATACATTAATGCAATCATGGGATACAATGTGCTGATTTCATACACAATCTGAAATATTTTCATCAAACTGGTTAACATAGCATTCATGGCATTTTCGTAGTTATTGTCTTAAGACCTTTATATTCTGCATTCAGTAAGTTTCACCTTCACCTTTCTAAGATGCACTGTAGGTGTGGGTCCCACCAATTACCCTCCCTCCATCCTTCCTACCCTTGGACCCGTTTACCTTTAATCCTGATTTTGGGGATAATAATTACTTGCATTTGCTGTTTGTCCTTGTAATTACCAGATACTCTCAACTCTATTTGTTTAATTCTCTGGACAACCCAGTGAGTAAGCAGTATTATTCCTGTTTTGGAGGTGCAGAAAGGGAAGTTTGTGGAGGTTAATTGATTTTACTCAAGGTCACAGCCAACAAGTCGCTAAACCTTTGGGGTGAAGTGTTCTGACTCCTGCGTTCAGACTTTTTCCATTGCACTCCAGCTGTCCCTTGTCCATTCGTCAGTCATCAACACTGGCTGTGCTATGAGGATATTCGTATAACTGAGTCATCATCTGTCTCTTTCCGTTCCTCCCTGTTTTCCTTCAATATCTCAGCCCTTTGCACTCCTGAGACCGGCTCTCACCAATTTACCTTATTACATCCTGAGAAGGAAAAGACCTCAGTGGCTGGTTCTGCTTCACCCCTGACTCTTCCCAGCTTTTGGCCAGACAGCTGAACCAGGATCACGACTCTTAACTCGGGGCTTGGAAGGTGCTCTTCCATTACCTGCCTTCCCCCGGTGCAGAAGACAGATCAACCACGTGGGGAGAGTGCTTTTCACCTTGATTGTAATAAAAATTTTAATTATTCATCAGTACAGTAGCTGTTAGACAAATGCCCAATTATTATTCATCCATAGCTAAGTAACCTCCTGCTCTTTTTTGGAGCCGTGACAAACGCAGCCCTGCCAGAACTGGCAGAGGGCACAGATCAAAGAGAGCTTTGTGTCCCGCTTCACCAGGAGCGGGGAGGAGAGCCAGTTCACGGTGGGCTCCTTGCCACGCCCTGCTCCTGTCAGCTGGCCCCAGTGCAGCTCCTAGCCTGACAGCCCTGAGTTAGGAGAGCTGGCAGAGGGGGAAGCTCGGAGTCCCCGGCCAGCGGGCCCCACAGCTGCCGGGTACAGAGTATGGCCTTCAGGTCACCTGGCAGAGGCTCACTGGGCAGAACAGCTGACGGGGCCTTTTGCCAAAGAGCATCAGAATTGCCGACGAGGATCTGGAGAGTGGCTCCTGGTGGGATCTGCTCTGGCCTGGTTCTCCTTCACAGTCTGTAGCACCTCCCTACTGGGGCTCCTGTAGGCCCAGGTTCCTGGGTGGGAACACCCGTGGAGGAGAACATCCCAGGGTGGCAGCCCCTTCCCTCCCTGGTTTTACATTCTCCTTTTGGCGACCCTCTCCTGCTCAGCTCTTCCTGTGGCTCACCAAATCATCAGAACTTTTCAGCTGATCCGGATCTCATGCTGTGGGGGCTTTTCCTGGTTTCCACTTTTTGCTACCTTTTCCTCTCAAAATTTACGAGGCAGGTCTTGGCCAGAAAGTCTTTTGTGATCTGCCTACACCCCAGGGGGCCTTTCTGCACATTCAGGGGGTACATCTCAGTTTCCCCACATCCCCTGTAAACATCCTGAGCCCTGTAGGGAACTTGCTTCTGGAGGCTTCTGCCTGATTGTTCAGCCCTTTTCTGGGGCCCTTTCTGCCCTCTGTGACAGAGGTCGCTGCTCTCTAGATGCCTCTGACTCCTAACCTCATCCTGCCTCAAAGAATCTTCCTCCAGCATCTCCTGTGCCTTTCGTCATGGGCCTCCAAAGTCACCTCTGGCCTCCCTCCTGCGCTCTCCCACCTCTGCTGCCCGGCCCTTCCTCTCCCGGGTCCTACTGCTGGTGGCCTCTTCCCCCACCTAGCTCAGTTGTACCCATGGGCCTCACCCCTCTGTGCTCAGCCTGTTGCAGCGTTCTGCCTTCACCACCTGTCCTTCCTCCTAGAGGAACGTGTAACTTCCTCTAATGCAGGGTTTCCATTCTCCCCTTTCTGGATCGTGTCACTGCTCTCTCATTAGCCTATTACGGCTACCCCGTCACTCAGAGGAGACACTGAATTCTTTACAATGTCCCTACATGATGGACCCCAAATGATGCTCTGATAGGAATATATTCTCCCACTTCCCTCCTCCTTCCTCCAGCTCCTCCAGCTTCCCAGTGAAACCCGAGCCTGCCTCAGGGCCTTTGCACCTGCTGCCCTCCCAGGCGGCAGCATCCTTCACTCAGAGTGAACACCCGTCCCTCATACTCCGTCATCTTCCATGTTCATCTGTGGGTAGTCATGGCCCACCTCTCCCTCACCCTGCTGACCTAACATGTTTATAGCACTTATCACTCCAACATATTTGTATTTTATTTATTGTCTGCCTCTAGTAGAACCTAAGCTTCATGAGAATAGGGATTTAGCTTTGTTCACAAACAGTGGAGTGCCGGAGACTGACTTTGTGCCCAATCCCTAACTTCTTAGGTTGAAACCCTAACTCCCAATGTGATGGTCTTTAGAGGGTGGGGCCTTTTGAGTGGGGCCTTGGGTGGGTGATCAGCTTGAGATGAGGTCCGGAGAGGGGGGGCCCTTGTGATGGGATTAGCACCCTTATAGGAAGAGATACCAGAGAGTTCTCTCCTCCAGCCCCCCATGAGGACAAGGAGAAGGTGATTGTCTGCAAGCCAGGCCCCACACAAGAACCCAACCGAGCTGGCTGATCTTAGATTTCCAGACTCTAGAATCATGAAAAATAAGTTCCTGGCTCAGTGCCCCTAGCACTGTGGTTATGGCATCAGCCACATACACTGAGACTGGTGGGTTTGAGCCCAGCCTGGGCCAGCTAAACAACAACGACAACTGCAACAACAACGACAGCAAAATGGCTGGGCATTGTGGCGGGTGCCTGTAGTCCCAGCTACTTGGGAGGCTGAGGCAAGAGAATCACTTAAGCCCAGGAGTTTGAGGTTGCTGTGAGCTGTGATGCCATAGCACTCTACCCAGGGCGACATAGTGAGACTCTGTCTCAAAAAGAAAAAAAAGGAAAACGAAAAGGAAAATAAGTTCCTGATGTTTAAGCCATGGTGTTTAGTCGTGGCAGCCTGAGATGACTACGGCTTGGAGGTTTGTCATTTGCTTAAATGATCTGGGATTTCACTGTGGTTGTGGCTTGTTTGCCCCCTGCTACCACCTCCACCAGCCTGTGGGTAAAGCCCTTCCTGTTTGGAGGTCATTGCCACCTGACTTACCTCGTCCTCCCTGCCCTCTGCTGGTTATTGTTCCACCCTGTATCCTTGTGAGAGAGAGCTCACTGGGAACTTTGGAATCTGGCTTCCCTGACTCTTTCTCCAGCTCCATCCTGAACATCCTCGAAGGTGATCTGTTTCAAACTACTTCCTCAGTTTGGAGATCTCCTGAAGTCCATGGCAACTGCTCGAAACTATATATTATGTATAACTTTGTCTGTTTTGTGGCAGAGTCTCATCCTGTCACCCTGGGTAGTGCTGTGGCATCAGCCTAGCTCATGGCAACCTCAGACTCCTGGGCTTAAGTGATCCTCCTGTTGCAGCCTCCCAAGTAGCTGGGACTACAGCCTAGCAGGGTATTTTAAAAGACGTACAGGGAGACCCTGTGTAGCCTAGCAGCAGTATCCTACAGCAGATGGCTGTCCAACACCTCTTGAGCTGCCCTTCCTCCACACTGCCCATACTGGCCTCCCAAAGGGGTGCAGAGGGGAAGGGACATGAAGCGTGCCTCAGAGCTAATTTCAAGTCTCCCTTGCTGCCAAGGGCAGGTATGTGATTTAGTCACTGCCAATCTAATTGCTTCCACACAGATCTTTGACTTAAAACCGATTCTTCCAGGGAAGGCAGTAGGGGCATCTATGTCACCAGGATGGTGGTAGCAGGGGATTGTTCTGGGCGGGCAGCCGCGGAGGCTGGTTCCTGAGAGCGAGCTTCATGGTGATGGCGGAGACTCAGCTCCCTCAAAGGGCCAGTTCCTAGAGTGTGCTGGGGAGTCATTTCTAGACGCTCAGCCGAGAGTCTGTTTCTTCACACTTCTCAGCAACTTCTTTGAGCTATCTATATTCCTTCCTGCTCAAACTAGCTGGAGCCGATTCTGCTGCCTCTAATGAGAACACTGGCTCCCATAAGCACTCTCCCTGCCTCTCTCCCCTTTGTTTGCAGCCCAAGTCCTGTGATCATTGAACTCCTCTCCTCTCCTTCCCCTGATGTCTTCCCCGACCCACTTCTTTCCTCTGCACACATTCAAACAAAACACCCAGCCACTTCCTCTCCTTTTACCCCTGGGCAGCTGAGCAGGGAGATCTTTTGGGAGATCAAACAAACACACAGACCACCACCATTTGCAGCTCAGCCTCACGTGAGGGTCTTGGCGGGTGCACAGTGCAGCAATCTTTGATTCTCTTGTTAAGTCCCACTCCTATTCTGGTTCATAACTTAACACCACTCACCGTTCCTACATTCGTGGCCTTCTGACCCTGAGCAGGGCAGCACTTAGGTTCCCTGTTTCACTCATGCCCCGGGACCCTCACTCCACGCCCTGGCCCCCTCACTCTACCCCCTTTCAATCTATATGGGTCCCTCTTGCACTTCCTGCAGGCCGGCATGGGGGCACCCCTTTTGCTACCCAGAGGCACCCTCATCACAATCCCTCCAGCACTGCCGCCTCCCACCCTCTCTGGGACCTTCCTTCATCCGTTATCACCATTTGCTCCAGCATCTTCTGCTATTCTTTCTGTTGTCAAAAAATAACTCCCAAAACAGTTAGTTTGCATGTTGGTTAATTATTTTGTATGCAAATTGTTTCCTCATATGTGAGCAAATCAGTTCTTAAGCTGAGTTAAGGATTTACAAAAAAAGAGTGGAGATTGAGGAAAAACTGCAGACAGCGCACACAGCAAACCTTATCTGCACTTTTTTGGGGGGAGGGGGTGGGCAGAGTGATTAGCTGGCAGCTAGCAAAGGCAGCCAGCCTGGGCCTCTCGTCCTTGAATAGGTTAAGAAGGGATGTCAGAGAAAATGACTCCGACTGTTCACAGGTTTCCGGGAAAGCTTCAAGAGTACGGCTGAGGAGCTCACGTTCTGGGCTTTTCTGTGATGTCTACCAGGGTCCTTCCATCAGCTTCTCCACCTCGGTTTTGATCTCTCACTCTGGAAGCTCTCACAATGCTCCAAGCATTGCCGTCCTCAAATCATTCTCCTCTGACCTCCCTGCCAGCAACCCTCCAAGTTCTTCAAACATTTCTGAAAACTCAGCTCTTGTCTCTGCTTCCTCACCTCCCTTTTGTTCCTTAATCACACGGGTCTGTCTCCTGCACCCCATCATTCCACCAAAAGTCTCGTGCAAAGGTCATTCAGGACCCCATACCAAGCACACGTGATTTTTTTTAGTTCTCTTCTTCCTGGAGTTTTCTGCTGCCTTCAACACTTTGGCACCCCCGAGACACCTGTCCATCCTGGTTCTTCATGTACATCCATTGTCATTTAAAGGATGACATTTTCTTCACATCACAGCCTAAGATACTGGCATCCCCTGGGGTTTTTCTCAGCCAGTTCTCTTCGCTCTGGATTCTTGGTATCATTTATTGTCATTTTTTATAGCTAATGATTATACGCTAGTGATTCCAAAACCTGTCAAGTATTGCTAGAAAATCCTACAGAAGAAAATTACAGTCAAGTGGTGGGGAGAGGATTTGTTTTATCCTAAGACAGAGATACAAACACTTTAATAAACTCTTGCCATTATTATCCACCTTCCCTGACAGTGACTCAGAAGTTTATGATGAGATGATCACATTTGCTAAGGTGACACAAAAAGAGTATGATTTTGCCTGAATGTCTCCTTTTCTGTAGCAAAGACTTCAGATTAAGGACTGGGAGGTGGCAGTCCTTTGAGCCACTTTGTCTAGCTGTTGTCCCATGAAAACTTCTGTTGCTATTGACTCTAGTTAGGTGCAATACAAGAAAGGAGAACTTCATCCCTCAGATGGCCACCATCTATTGGGTCAGGCCACCCAGGAGCCATTTTTCTGCTCTTAAAACATAATTAGGGTGCCCTACTCTAAAGCATCAGGAAAAGAGGCTTCTTGAGGTGCTGATGTTGCAGTTGACAGTTTTTATACCCAGCGTTTGGTCTGGGAACGCTGCTAAAATTCCATGGAGACAGCTGAAGGAACATTAAGGATTTTGGTTTGTGTTTTTTCCTTTTTTAAATAAAAGCTTTATTGGAGCTTTTATATGTACACAGGGAAAAAAAAAAAACACCATTCAACTGATACAAAACAACAACTGAAAGTCACAATTATCCAACATAGTTTGCAATTACTTTTCACTTTCTTAAACAGCTCCCCTAAACTTGTTTTTTTAATAGTCTTGCTAATTTTTCACCTGAAACAACATCAAGTTTTAAAAGCATTATGAGCCTCAGGGAAAGGACCCACTTTCAAGATAATGAAGGTGATATCAAGAGTCTCACAAACCAGACCAACTCTACCTCACAAGTGCTTACAAGTAACCAATGAGTCCTATGCAATAGTCTACAAATTTCAGAGACCATCAGGGGTGAGTGAAAACATTGATGTTGATGGCCCAGAAAGGGCAAAGGAAATAGCTGTATGTCCTTGTCAGATGAGCTCATGGAATGAAATCAGGGAGGAGCTGAGAAAACAGGCTTAGGAAGGAATCCTAAATACCACATATGTCAGACAACATGTGCAAGTGGATGCAATTAGAAAGAGACAAGCAACTTTTTAAATAGCTGACCACAGATCTTTGATAACTCAAGAAGACAGTCAATAGTAGTCACAAGAGCCAATGAGTCTCTTCATTTGCAGATTCAGACCTAGACAGTCTTCCCTACTGCTCTAACAGGCAAGGAAAGATGCTGTTGGAAAAAGTATTAAGGTAGTTCTGAGTTTTAAAAATCAAAACCAAAATTTTCTGCTTCTCCTCCATGAACAATTCCTTTCAAACCCTTCAAGGAAGTACAAAGAAGCCTAACAAAAACAAAACACCACTGATGGTAAAGAGAAGCCCTTTCCTCACATTACCAATTTGAAAATCATACTTTTGTCATTTCTATATATAAACAATCCTGTTACTCCCCTGAAAAATATATGTCCAGTGGCTAAGAGACCTCTGAACTTTAATTTTGAAAGGAAGAAGATAAACAAGATACAGAATTTCAAATTCCCAAATAGGAGGAAGATGAGAGAGGACCTTTATATCCAGGGTTTTAGGAAGTTAAAATAAAGACAATAGGAAAAGCTTATTTATCAATAAAGAGTTGAGATGCTTTTCAAAAAATCTTTGGCAGAGAAAATAGGAATGCTAAATCCCAGGAAATCTGTAACAATCCACAATTGGTCCAAGTTAAAGACAGAACTGTCCAAAAAACATTTAAAACTGTTGAAAGCTAGTTGATGAGTTTTGTTCCTGTAATGACTTATAGAACATGTTCATTTTGGTCTCTTTTGCAATTTTCTGTTTTAATATAAAGTAAGAGTTGGATTTTTCTCTCTTATGATGTTACTCTAGTACCGCTGATCAATAATTTTCTATTTTAGCTATTTTTATAAGTCCCTGTTAATCAGCACAGTAAATGTAGAGGATAAGCCATACACACACATCCCATACTCATAAATGGGAAATTTTAGCATGTGAATATACAGGATATTTTGTAAGCAACTGTCCCGTTACTTGGAAACTTGTTTCCAAATACTTTTTTTTTTAAAAATACCTTTCAGAGTAACAGAACATTGCCTAATAGAATATCAATAGCTATAACAACTTATTTTTCTTTTGAAGGGGAATCACAAAACAGGTGAACAACCAAGTCGAGGGTGCTTTTTCTATTTGATAAATCCATCCAGAACTCTGTACAGTAAATAAAGTGTGCATGCAATTTAAATATTTTAAATAACATTTTAAGCCAATAAACTTTCTGCTTCATAATTAATGGTGTATTAACCCTCCACCCCCTTAATAGCCATGGGGACCTCTTCCCTCGTTCCAAATAGGAATCATGAACACCAGGTGCTTTCTTAAGTGTTTCCTGCACATCATCCTAAATAACCAGCAAAGAGTCCAAGAGTTCAAAAACATTTTTTTTAAAAGGTAGGTATTACTCTTTAAAATGGGCATGTTAACCACTGAGAAAAAGTCCACTGAAGTATTTCCATTAATTACACCGCTTCATTTGGTCATTGGTAGTGTAAAGTGAGTCAAACAACATAGGATCAACAGGTTGGTTTATCCACTGGCTGCTGCAGATGACACCAGGTGCTCCACGGACAACATTCTATGCAATATAGTTGTACTGATTTGGATTTTCTTTCTCTCTTTCCATGTAGTCCTGGTCAATTAAGGATTCTATCCTCTTCTTAAGATCAGCAGGCTTTACTGGAAATTTCAATTGGTCATACACCTCCGAAACAAGGAGGTTGTAGCTAAGTGTCTTTCTCATCTTCATAATTCGTACAATCGCAGCGTCAATTTGATACTGTCTGTCTTGAAATACTCTTTCTGTAGTGCTTGCTTGTTCCTCAATTGTTTCTTTCATTTGCATTTGATTGATCTTTATCCGGAAAAGTTTGTGTTTGAAATCGTCATTACAAATGAACTTGTCACCATCTTCAATATCTTTGCCTTTTGGATTTTTCTCCAGAACTCTAGCTTTGCCACAGGCTAATGACTGCAGTGTTCTCCTTAACTCTCCATCCTCTATTCCGGTAGTCTGCTTGATTTCTTCAAAACTGAACTCTTCTCCTTCATTAAACATTAGCAGCACCCGTGTTTGAAAAAGAGAGACCTGGAGTTCTTTTTTACCATCTTTAAATTCTGCTTTTATCACACAGTGTCCTAGGGTGGATTGCCACTGAAGTTTCCTGCCACTGTGCTTGCCTAAATAAAATGTCTTGAAAATCTCCTGAAGTTTTACCATCTCTGGTGGTAAATGGACTTCCATAGGCACATATGTTGGCCAATAACCCATTGTCAGGATATTCACAGTTAGTTCGATATTCCCAGGTACATTCTGATTCTGCATATACTGTTTGAACTGAGTCATGATGTCTTTAGAAAGTTCCATGTCTTTAAACATTCCTTCAAGTTTGCTGGTGAAAGCAGCTCCGCATTCATGTTTGAGTTTGGACAACATTGACTTTTCAGCATCTATGGATGCACTCTTTCCAACTAATAAGCATTTGGCTAAATCTTTCTTATAGAAGGCCTCAAAAACATCCTTGCCATGGATAAATCTAAATATGATCATAATTTTATCCAATATTTTCTCAAGTTCTTCATCCATAGCTTCTTTGTTGTCTGCACGAAGCTTTGCATCTACATACTTAGCTATAAACTCAGCAGGTTTATTTGGCCTTTTGTTAATGAACGTTTCAAATGCTTCTTTCATGGCATTGATAAATTTTTCATTCTTCAGAAAGCAGATATCAATTATGTGGTCAACTTTGTCTTTAAAGTCCAGCAATTCTTGAACCATAGTTTTATCTTTTTCAGGATTAATTACAATAGTGGTACCAAATGCCTTGATATATTCAATCCACTGTTGCAAGAGAACTTGAACTCCACCTTGAACTCTACTGAAGAGTTGATACAAAAGAGACAAATCTTGAATTCGGTTTTCATCAAGGAGCTTGTGTAGACCTTTCTGAAGAATTGCTGTTAAGTGTTCACCTAGAAGTTGTTTTTCTACAGTAGCAATTAATGACTTCCGGGTAGTCTGAGCTAAGTAAGTATTAAGTCTGTCTGCTTCTTCTTCTAGACGTTTGTGAACATGATGAAGATATTCAGGAGCCTGTCTTTCTTGCATTAATTTTTGGCCTTCATCTGCATACAGCTGGGTAGTTTCTTCCAAAAATCGTTGTTCAAAAGAATCTTGATAAATTTGCAGATCAGAGAGCATGCTTAAAAGGTTTTGGAGTAACTTTCTATCAATTGCTTCACCTTTCCTTTCCCTGTCAATCAAGAGAAGAATGCCATCAATTGTCTTATTCTGAACTTTCTGATCATTTATAATATGAACCCTAAATAACTCCAGACCCATGTCCCAAATGGAGGGTAGCATTGAATTTTGAAGAATGTAGGTTCTATCCAGAAACAAAAAAATGCTCCTGATCACGATCATTTGTCTGTAATAGTTTTGCCAGCATCTATCGATCTTATTTAGGAAAAGAACACCATCCAATGAATCCTCTCTGAACTGATGAATCTGTGCTTTGATGTGATCTTCACACATCTGGCTCAGTTGTTCGTACAAGTTTGCAGAAATCTTGTAAGAACAGAGGTTTTCTACAGCTTGGTAGAGTTCTTCTAAACTGTACTTAATTGAAGTACTATTTTGAATAGCTTCTACTGCTTCTTTCAGTTTTTGCCATGTTTCTTCCGTGTAGTTTTCTGGTAATTTAGGCTTATCTTTAAAGTTCTTGATCACTAACTTCTTAGCAGAGCCAGGCTTGCTGTTAGCAAAGCTAGAGACGGTGGCTGGGCTGTCTGCATGATGCACCGAAGTCACAGAGGAGATTAGTATAGTCGGATTTTCAAGTTGCTGCTGCTGAGATGTTGCTGCAGTTGGTGAAGAGGAGGAGGAAGAGGAGGATTCCTCAGCCATCTTCCATCAAACCCTGCAAAATCTAGGGCATCGTCAAGACACAGCTTCTTCTGTATGATGAGGCTGGAAGAAGCCACTGAAACCCCCAGGCAGAAGGACAAGTTGAAGGGGATGCTGAATGTCTGGGTTGTAAAGGAGGAGTGGAAGACGAGGAAGAGGTGGACTCAGTCTTCTCTCTCGTTACGACTGTTACTGCCGCTACTGCTGCTGCTGTTTAACTTTCTCTTCTTGACAGAGGTGGGCAGAGTGGTGCTAGTCTTACCATGAGTGGCAGATCTGACCTCCTGAGCAGCAGCAGTGGCTGAGGGATTAGGAGCAGAAACACCTGTTGGAAACATGAGAATGGAAGGGTCAATAGGCAGAGGAGCATCAGCGTGGAAATCACCCAAATGCCCACCAATCCAGGAATGGATGAATAAACTGGGTATATGTATACCGTGGAATACGATTCGGCCATTAAAAAGATGGAGACTTTACATCTATTGTATTAACCTGGATGGAGGTGGAACATATTTTTCTTAGTAAAGCATCACAAGAATGGAGAAGAAAGACTCCAATGTACTCTATTCTCATATGAAGGCAGTAGATGACCTAATACATGGTGGAGGGGAGGGGAATGAGCAAGCGGAGAAAGGGGAGGGAGAGGGGAGGTCACAGTGTATGGCACACCTCTTGGGGGCAGGACACAGTTATAAGAGGGACTTTACCTAACAGATGCGATCAGTATAACCTAATTCTTTGTACCCTCAATGAATCCCAAATAATAGAAAAAATTTTGCAACATATTCACAGCCCCCTGTATGTTTACACGCCTGTGTGTGTGTAGGAGAGAAGGTGGTAATGCTAGAGGGGGAAGGAAAGAAAGAAGAGAGGAGAAACCCAGAGGATGAGCAGGAAGGGAGGCAGGCCGCACGGGGGAATGGCAGGGTTGGGAAGGAGGACAGGCTGACACCAGGAGTGAGCAGAGGAGGGGGAGAGTGGATAGGGAGGCAGACCGGTAAACGGCTGCGCCACCTCCTCCCCTGCTTTTCTCTCTCTCTCCTCCCCTCTCTGCTGGAGCGACTCAGTTGTGGCATGAAGTTTTAATTAAGGGTCTCCTCTTCCTGTGGAGCTACCCCTCTGCCACCCAGACCTCCCCTCTGTCCACCTGCAGCACAAATTATCTCTACCTTTTACTTGGACTTTCAGTCACTCTTTGGTTTGGCATTTTCTGGCCCTCTGACATCCTGTGTATATAGCTGGCTCCTTGAAGGCAGAGGCCATGAAGGTTACACGTGACCCACTTCTAGCGAGGAGAGAAACATCGGAAAGAGCGTTGGAACAGAAGGAACATGAACTATGAGTCGAGAAAACACATAGGTGGTTTCTGCTCAGTTGCTTGTAGATTGTGTGACCTTGGGGTAATTGGTTACATATATCTGAAACGGTGCTTAGGTAAATATAGGAATAAAAATTTATCCCTGGGCTTGGTGGCTCACGCCTGTAATCCCAGCACTGTGGGAGGCTGAGGCAGGAGGATTGCTTGAGCTCAGGAATTCGAGGCTTGTCTGAGCGAGAGTGAGATCCCGACTCATGAAAAAATTGAAAAAAACCCAGCTGGGCACCGCAGTGAGCACCTGCAATCCCAGCGGCTTCAGAGGCTGAGGCAGCAGGATGTCCACAGCCTAAGTCTGAGGTTGCAGCGAGCTACAATGCCATTGCACTCAGCTCAGGACATAGAGTAGAACTCTGTCTCGACAAAACAACAACAACAACAAAAAAAAACCAAGGAAAAAAATTCGCTTTATCATGTGGTGGTCACAGAAATTACATGAGACATTACAGGTAAAGCACTTGGCATTTATTAAATGTCTCCAAATGGTAGCTGTTGGCAGTGCTATTAATAGATGGTTAATATTTTTTGCTCCCATTGCTTTCCCCTTTATCCCTGGAGAATTTTCTCAGTCTATTATGTCTGCGTAGTGGATAATTTCTCTCAGCTCTCTACTGTGCACACAGCACACTTAGCCCTTTATCATCACTGGCGAATATTAATGCATACACCGTTTTATGTTTGTGGTTTGTGTTCTAAACTCATGCGTAAGGTTTCTGAAGTTGGAATTCTACTTTATAGCTCTTGAATTCCTATTGGTTTTACAGTGTCCAAGAATAGTAGATGCTCGATAAATATTTGGTGACAGATGAATAACACTTCACCTTAGAATATAATTGGGCCCCTGCTGGGGTGAAAATACACCCCTAACCTTCCCTCTATATTCTACTTCCTCACTCTGCATTCCGTAATACAGCCCCAGCCCACCCAAGCTGGTGCCAACTGTGGTAGCCCAGGCTGGAACAGATTGCTGTGCAAATACTTGGCAAAGAAATAATCTATTTGTGGATAAGCAGATATTGGCTGCATCCCCAGTAGAGTTATGAATTGTCACTATTAACACCTATGAGTCACTAACGTGGTGGGCCGAATGATTTTTCTGCAAAGCTTATAGGGCACATCATACCAAAAATGACACTATTTCTGTTTTCTGTTGCTATAACAGAAACGACAGCATGGGTAACTTATAAAGGCATTTATTTCTCACAATTCCAGAGGCTGGGAAGTTCAAGAGCATGGTGCCAGCATCCTGTGAGGGTCACCCCGGAGCAGAAAGTAGAAGACAGTGCATGAAATAGAGAGAAGAAATTGGGCAAACTCCTCCTTTTTAAAAATCAGAAACCTACTTGCATGACAGCTAACCAGTTCCTCGATAACGCCATTAAGGCATTCATGAAAGTGGAACCCTTGTGGCGTAATCACCACCTAGCGGCCTCCTTCATAACACAAAGGCAATTAAGTTTTCCACATGTACACTTTGGGGGGTATGGTCAGCATTCTGCTCCCAGCCCCCAGATTTACATACTTCTCACATGCAAAATTCAGTTGGCCTTCTGTTGACACTGATTTGAATGGTGCTGGTCCCCTTGTGTGGTTTTCTTCAACCTCTGTTACCTGGGAGGCAGCAAGACCAATTTTTCCCCCTCCTCATCAGTATGAAGACAAAGATAAAGACCTTTATGATGACCCCTTCCACTTAATTAATAGTAAATGTATTTCTCTTCCTTATGGTTTTCTTAACATTTTCTTTTCTCTACCATTATTGTAGCAATATGCTATATAAAGACGTATCACATGCAAAATGTGTTTATCAACTGTTGCTGGTAAGGCTTCTGGTTTGTGATAGGCTATTAGTAAAGTTTGGGGGGATGATTGGGGATGAAAGGAACTGAAGGGGCTTCAGGGAGGTGGGAGAGAATTATGGCTTTCTGGACAAGAAAGTTGGATGGGACCCTGAAGCAACACAAGGAATTTCAGGTGCATGTGACCTAGTTAACCAAGCATGTGCGTCCCTGTAAAAGATAACCTCTAGCTTGTGACCCATGACCTCTAGCCTATAAATAATCCCCCTGTAAAACAAAAATAAGGATTCCCATCACAGAAAAGTACATACCATGGTTGCCACAAACACAGTGAGATGTTGCCACAACATCACTAGTAAAATAACAGTTTGTAATTATTGATACAGAGAATTGGATTCTGTGATGACTGAGGACAGTGTGACCACAGGACAGCGTGCCTGAAGGCCTAAGGGGAACCAGCAGGAATTCTTCCTGTAAATGTAGGAGGAATTGGGATGAAAGTACTTGTATTGGTGTGTTGACTTTGTGTGGTGTCTCCGCTGTCTGGACAGTCTATGCTTATCTCTGCTTTCCTTTAAATGAAATGTACTGTTTTTCTTGACCTTAAATAAATGGTACTTCTTCTTTTGCTATATTAGAGCTTCACAGCCTCATTTTCTACTGCTCCAGTTTCTTGCTCTCCCTTTATCTCAGCCAACTTGGTAGTTCTTCTGGGTGAACCAAATCACACATTCCCTGTGGATAAGGGGGGACTATGACAGTACAGACAAAAGACACCAGAGGCCGTTCAAACTCTGTCTGAAAAAATTAACATTCTGCCCTCTCAGAGTTCTGGACCTGTGCTGGGAGGGGCAGCCTTGAGGATCCCTGAAATGCCTTTGGGTCTTTCTCCCCTCGTTCTGATGAACGGCCTCTGGTGCCTTTTGTCTGTACTGTCATAGTCCCCCCTTATCCACAGGGAATGTGTCCCAAGACCCTAAGTGGATGCCTGAACCCAGGGATCCTACCAAACCCTGTATCTACGATGCTTTTTCCTGTATGAAGAAGTTCGATTTATAAATGATGCACATTAACAAGAATGATAATCAGATAGAACGATCATAACTATATACTGTGGTAAAAGTTGTGTGAAGGGCCTCCCTCTCACGCAGTGTCTTACCGGGCAGGACGCACCCTTCCTGTGATGGTCTGAGATGAGGCAACATCTCTGTGACGAGACGAAGTCAGGTGATGGAGGCACTGGGGGGCGGGGGGAGGATCCTGTTCACAGTGCTAGGCTACTATTCACCTTCCATATTCCCAAGTCTGGGTAAACACCCCTTGTACTGGCAGCAAATTTCTCGTTTCAGGGGAACCGGTGCCAGAGCCTTTGTATAGGTTTGGTGCTTTCTGGTGAGACATGTTGCCATCAGTCAGCACACACTTTCTGTTCCTATCTTCCGCCCACTAATTTAGTGCTTTTGCATCTTAACTAAGCACTTATCACACACTGTGGCAGCAACTCTTCCAGTGTGGTGAAAACAATTTGGTCTTTGGACTATGACAAAACTTATTTTATTTATTTATTTATTTATTATTTTTAGAGACGGAGTCTCACTTTGTCGCCCTCGGTAGAGTGCCATGGCGTCGCAGCTCACAGCAACCTCCAGCTCTTGGGGTTAGGTAATTCTCTTGCCTCAGCCTCCCGGGTAGCTGGGATCACAGGTGCCTGCCACAACCCCTGGCTATTTTTTTGTTGCAGTTTGGCCAGGGCTAGGTTTGAAGCCACCACCCTCGGTATATGGGGCCAGCACCCTACCCACTGAGCCACAGGTGCTGCCTGAAATTTACTGAGCCACAGGTGCTGCCTGAAATTTTACTTATTCATTTAAAGTTTTCTTTATTAAGTCAAAAACTTTCATCACCTTTTCATTTAAAGGAAGCACTTCACAGTTTCTCTCCTGTCTAAATTGCCGGCCCACTAATCTTACACTTTGGAGCCATTATTACGGAAAATAAGGGTTCCTTGAGCACAGCACTACAATGCTGTGATAGTCCAGCTACCAAGTGACTAGTGAGTGGGATGATTTATGTCCCAGATAGGATGGAACTGGACAGTTCAAGATTTCATCATGCTATGCATGGTGGCACACAATTTCAAATAGGCAATTTATGAACTGCTTATTTCTGGAATTTTCCATTTAATTATTTTGGATCATGGTTGACCATGGGTAACTGAAATCTTGGAAGAATGAAATTTTGTATAAAGGGAGACTGCTGTCATCTCTTTAGCAAATAGTCACTTGGCCACCCCTGAACCTGCTTCTTCACTCTTTATATGACCAGGCTGTGAATTCTCCATATTTTTCTACTCTGTATTTTCTTTTCTTTTTAAATTTTTTTTTAATTTAACAGGCCCCAGCCGGGTTCAAACCTGCCACCTCTAGCCACTGAGCATAGCTGCCCAGCCACACTCTGCTTTTCTTTTAACTATTAACTTCTATGTCTAAGTCATTCCTTTGTTCTTGCATTTCATTATACAGTTAAAAGTAGCAACTGCAGTGCTTTGGTACTTAGACATTCATTGTGCTAGTTATCCTTGTTCATTGCTGTAAAGTTCTATATTCCATAAAGTCCTAGGACACAGGCACAGTTAGTTCTACCAACTGCTTCCTTGCAACTATATTACAAGGATGACCTTTATTCTGGTTCTAATGTCTGTTCCTCATTTTCGTCTGAGACTCATCAGAATGGCCTTTATTGTTCTACCAACATTCTAATCATGACCACTTAGGTAATCTCTAAGTAATCTCTTTTAGATTACTTAAGAGGTAATTATATTCCCCCTTCGTTCTTAAACAAAAAGTGACTCTTCAGAACCTTGCTTTGTTCATTTGACAATATATCTTAGAAATCAGTCAATATCAATTCATAGAACTCTTCACATTCTTTTTCATAGCTGCATAATATTCTATCATGTGCATGAATAAACCATTGTTTATTCAAGCAGACTTCTTGGAATAGGCATTTGGAGCTATTTCCAGTATTTTGTTAATGAAAATAATGATGTAGTTACATAACCTTATACATACATATGTGTAGAGTACACACACACACACTCATATTTGTGTTTGTAGAACTATCTATTTGTATGAAGTATTTATCTTCATGAGAAATTCCTAAAAAAAAGGTGACTGTTAGATCAAAGAGTAAAGGCATGCAGTTTTCTTTTCTTTTTTTCACTTTATTGTCCTTGGTAGAGTGCTGTGGCATCACAGCTCACAGCAACCTCCAACTCCTGGGCTTAGGTGATTCTCCTGCCTCAACCTTCCAAGTAACTGGGACTACAGGTGCCTTCCACAACACCCAGCTGTTTTTTTGTTGCAGTTTGCCCACGGCTGGGTTCAAACCGCCACCCTTGTAGATGGGGCTGGCGCCCTACCCACTGAGCCACAGGCACTGCCCAGCATGCAGTATTTTATTAGAAATTGCCAAATTCTCTTCCATATGGATTGTACTATTTTGTACTCCAACCAGCAATGTATTTATTAGAGAGTCTATTTTCTGTGCCTCTAGTGTATCCTCAAGAATTTAAATTTTGCACCTCTTCATAGGTGAGAAATTGTGTCTCACCTGCAGATTTAACTTTAATTTCTCTCATTGTAGTGAAGCTGAGCACATTTTTCATATGCTAAGGCACATAATCACTTCATTTTTTTTTTTTTTGAGACAGAGTCTCACTTTATTGCCCTTGGTAGAGTGCTATGGCGTCACAGCTCACAGCCACTTCCAACTCCTGGGCTTAGGCGATCTTCTTGCCTCAGGCACCTGCCGCAACGCTGACTTCCAACCTGTCACCCTTGGTACATGAGGCCGGTGCCCTACCCACTGAGCCACAGGCACCGCCCACACATATTCACTTCTTGAGTGAACTATTACAATAATAGCCTCTTAACTGGTTTTATTGATTTTTGTTCTTTTTTAAATTTTCTGCAATTCTACTGGGCAATTTTTTCTAGCAAAAGCAATCAGATCATGAAGCACATGTGGTAAAAGTCATTCAATCATGTCCATTATTTATAGGGAAAAAACTCTAAGCGTTAACATGGTGTACAAAACACTTTTACCATAAGTTCCCTGTCTCCCTTGACTCTGGTCTCTCCTGCCTGTGTACCTTACTCTACTCACTCCAAATATGCCTCTAAGCCCTTTGTATGCCATTCCTTCTCGGAATGTCCTTTCCCTTCTTTACTAGAAAACTCCAACCCCTAGTTCAAAGCCCAGTTCCCATATTATTTCCTTATAAGTCTTTCTTAGCCCCCTCAGTAGAGCCTCTCAGCCCGCTGGGTTTCTTAGAACGTAGCAGCCCTGACCCCTGCAACTGCATCCTTCAGATTGTGCTCAAAGGGTTTATTTTAAAAGCCATCTTCACTACACTTTGAGCCCAAGGACTTATTTTATGTATCTTTCCCCAGTTTCAAACACCGTACCCCGTATATAGCGAGTGCTAACTGAATGTCTTCTTAAGGAGCAATGAGCAGGATTTCATCCTCCTGGTTTTTGTTGATACAAAATTTGGTATTTGCTCTTTCTCTCTCTGGACTTTCCTTTATACAGGATGGTAATGGATAGGTTTTAACTGCTTAGTTGGTATGAAGAGGTTCATGAGAGTTTCACAGCTTACCACCACCAAATCTCCTAAGCTAACTTTCTTCTGCAAATGCTTGGTCATCCAGTTACTGAATCTTGCAGAGTGGAAGGGGTGTTGAGGAATTGATTGGTCCCCCCTCCTCAAGGCAGGACTTGGGCTTCTGTTCCACTGGAAGTGGGAGAGAGGTAGGCGTGATGGTTCAATCCTGCAATCCTAGCATTGTGAGAGGGTGAGGCAAGAGGATTTTTTGAGCTGAGAAGTTCAAGACCAGCCTAAGCAAGAGAGAGACCTCATCTCTACTAAAATTAGAAAACCTAATTGGGCATGGTGGCACCTGTAGTCCCAGCTACTTGGGAGGCTGAGGTAGGAGGATCATTTGAGCCCTGGAGTTGAGGTTTCTATGAGGTGTGATGATGCCGCTCTATACGGGGTAACAGAGGGATATGAGAGAGGGAGAGAGGGAGAGAAGGAGAGGAAGAAAAAGTAAGGGAAGGGAGGAAGGAAAGAAAGTGAGAGGGAGGAGAGGACTGTGTAATTTCAGATCTCGACAATATTTCACTGCACACCTTTCCTTTCAGACATGTGCCCAACAGTGAGTCTGATAAGTCTTCATGATTTTAGACACGATGGGTTATAAGGATGACAGGAATTGAATGTTAAGGTAACAAAATAGATGTTTCTTTCCAGGACAAAGAAAGTACAAATAAATGCCTTGTCACCGGAATTGTCCTAACTTCCTGCAGCTCTTTTTGATGAAGATTATGGTGGAACTATGACTGACATGTCTGAAAAACCTAGGCGAGGGTATTTCAACTGCCTCCCTCTTTTCCTCAGCTCATTGTCTCATTTCCTCTTTCTTGTATTATTACAGATTAGGACAATGAAGTACCAAACTGTCACAGCATCCATACTCACGTGATTCAAATGGAGATTGGCATTTGACTCCCACTCTCCAAAGCCCATCAAGATGGGATTTGTCTCTATTTTCTAAGGAGGATTTATCGATTGATTTTTTTTGACACTGTGCTTTCTCTCCACTGAATCAATACGTGTGTGTGTTTTCTGTTCTCTACTCCCTCGAATATAAATAGATAAACTGTTGCACCAGCCCCATAAGGGAGATGTCTTAGCAGTTTGGAGTGCGGCTGATCCCGTGTCACACATTAGGGAGCAACTGTTGTCACACATCTTCATCCTTAACCTAGTTTGTTGTGCTTTCTCTGAAGAATAGTACAACCTGGAAAACTGCCCAGAGAGATGCAAATGATATTTGCATTCCTTGTAGGATGTAATTTATTCAAACAGGTACCGTGCCAGACACTAGAGATGGGGCATGGTCCTTGCCTTCATGGAGCCAATTTTCTACTGGGGGAGCAAAAGAATAAAGCAAATGAATAGATAGAACATTAGAAACAATTAAAAATGTTATCAAGGAAGCAATAAGTAAGAAGGTGAAGGAGAGGATTGTAGGAGTAACTTATTTTATTCTTATTTTTTTATTTTTTTGAGACAGAATCCCAGGCTAGAGTGCAGTGGCATCATCATAGTTCACAGCAACCTCAAAATCCTGGGCTCAAGTATCTTCCTGCCTCAGCCTCCTGGGTGAATGGGAATACAGGTGCCACCACGGGCAGATAATTTTTCTATTTTTAGTGGAGACAGGGCTTGCTGTTGTTCAGGCTGATCTCAAACTCCTGACCCCCCCACCCAAGTGATCCTCCCACCGTAGCCTCCCAGAGCACTAGGGTTGCAGGTGTGAACCACAGCGCTTGGCTGTGACTTACTTTTGATAGGTTAGTTGGAGATGGTTTCCCTGGGGAGGTGATGCTTATGCTGAGACCTGAAGTACAGAAAGGAACCAGCTTGATGCAGAGTGGGACAAATACCTTTCCATGCATGTGGAATAATATGTGCACATATGGAGATATATATATATTTATTTTTCTGAAAGAGAGTCTCACTTTGTCACCCTTGATAGAGTGCCATAGTGTCATAGCTCACAGCAAACTCAAACTCTTGGGCTCAAGCATTCTTTTGCCTCAAACTCCAGAGTAGCTGGGACCACAGGCATCCACCAGAATGCCTGGCTATTTTTAGAGACAAGGTCTTGCTCTGGCTCAGGTTGGTCTGGAACCTGAGAGCTCAAGCAATCCACCTGCCTGGGGCTCCCAGAGTTTTAGGATTATATGTGTGAGCCACTATGTATATTTATACGTCTATAAATATATATTTATTTATTTTAAACATACTTCATTTTATATATACTTTAAAATCAAACAGTAGTAAAAAATTGCATAACTGATTGTATTAGTTCTTTCTTTCTTTCTTCTTTTCTTTTTTTTTTGAGACAGAGCCTCAAGCGGTCACCCTGGATAGAGTGCTGTGGCATCACAGCTCACAGCAACCTCCAATTCCTGGGCTCAGGTGAGTCTCCTGCCTCCACCTCCCAAGTAGTTGGGACTACAGGCGCCCGCCACAACACCCAGTCATTTTTTGGTTGCAGCCGTCATTGTTGTTTGGGGGGCCCGGGCTGGATTCGAACCCACCAGCTCAGGTGTACATGGCTGGCCCGTTGAGCCACAGGCGCCGAGCCGGATTAGTTATTTCTTATCCTACAGCTTTTTTCCCAGAGGCAAACAATCTTCAATCCTTTTAGCTATGCTCTTGGTATTTATTTTCATATCATTTAAAAAATGATATGTTAATATTGCTATTTCTCTTAAATGTATGTTGTTCCTTGGCTGTTTGTTTGCAGTTAAGGGTGAGACACTTTGTATGGCTGAAGCTCTGTGTGTATGGCTGGGCCTTTTCCCTGATGGCCGAAGACTTCTCAGAAGGAAATAAGCAGTGAAGGAGCCACACACTGCATCTGAAGGGCGTCTGTGGGGCTACTCGGCTTCTCCAAGGAACAGACTGCCTGGGAGTTCTTGCCTGGGATTGGCCCTATTATTCTGGGCACAGGGCGAGAAAGAGGGGCTGGGCAGGCTTCCCACTGTAAAGCATACAGACTTTCTATGAGTCGCTGTATTTTCAGTTCTAAATCTCCCTCTCACTCTTCTCTACTCCTGGTGTCCAAAGCTGGAGCAGCCGAAGACCAAACCTCTAGTCCCCTGCCTGGTTCACTGGTTCAGAAGGGTTCTGATCACTTTTATCCTGGGTGGATGGGTGGGAAAAATCAAACCTTCTGTGTTTGAATGTGTGGGAAGAGATTCATGAGGGGTACTATGATGGAGGCAGCTAAGTGTAAGGCTTGTGGGCTCTGAGAAGTCCTGTTTGGAGGGATAAATCTGGAGTCTCCAGCTCTGGAGGGTTCTTAAGGCCATGAAAACAGAAGTTGTCATCAGAGAGAGAGGGCAAAGAAGTGAGTGGGAGGGAGGCACAGGCCCCACTCCCGAGGAGCCCCTGCAATGGAGAAGGGACATTGTGGGCCAGGAGGAAAGATCGGGGTGGGGTTGGGGGGCATCCCTCCTCTGAGGTGAGAGGATGGAAAAGGCCCACCTCACCTTGGGAAGAATATGGTACCTGAGAACGCAAGTGTCCACCAAAGGAAGGGAGAATTAACAAAATGTGATCTGTCCATTCAGCAGAATATCCGCCTTAAAAAGGAAGGACATTCTGACACACGCTACAGTGTGGATGGACTTGAAGGACGTGCTAAGTGATAGAAGCCAGTCACAGGAGGACAGATAAAGCGTGACTCCGCTTAGATGCAGCATTAATACCTAGCAGAGTCGGATTCCTAGACACAGAAAGTAGAATGGTGGCTGCCAGGGGCTGGGGTGGGAAGGGGGAATGGGGAGTCAGGGCTGAACAGGTGCAGAGTTTCAGTCTGGGAAGATGCAGCGTCCTGGAGACGGATGATGGTGGCGATCGCCTAACAACGTGAACGTGAACGTCCTTGGTGACGCTGCACGTACACTTCAAAATGGTTTAAATGGTCAGCTTTGCATTGTGCATATTTTACCACAGTATGAGAGAAGGAAATTAGAAAGTGTGAGGTCGTGCTGTGACCAAGGACATGGAAGAACAAACAAACCTAAACCAGGAGCTGAGAAAGGCAACAGAGCTGCCGTGTTCATTCAGCCTGGTTCCCACCCCTCAGCCACTCCCCACCCTTCCCTGGAGTTTTTTTTGTAGCATCTTTTTTGTTTGTTTGTTTGTTTGCAGTTTTTGGCCAGGGCTGGGTTTGAACCCGCCACCTCCGGCATATGGGGCCGGGGTCCTACTCCTTTGAGCCACAGGCATCCTTATGAAAGTGGGTGTGGCAGAGAGGGGACATAAAAGGTGAGGGCAGAACATGCTGGAGTGGAAGGCAGTTAAAGAAAAATCTGGGGAGGTCGAATTCTGGAGAGTGAATAACCAAGATAGGAAGAGGGAAAAAGAGACAGAGATAGAAATTCTCTAGTAAAGCTGTGACAGCCAGGCTCAAGGACAGAGACGACTAAGGCAGGTCAGCTGCTGGCTGTTCTGGGCTTGCCTTGGGAGCATGTGACAAGGACTCAAGATGTAAGTTCCACGGAGCTGCCACCCAGCTGGAGAAGCAGGGTGACGTAAATGGCAGGGATGCTTCTCTGCATCCGCAGACCCAATTCTGCAAATGAATAAGGCGTGCCTCCACTTACGTCGCTGGAATGCTTCTTCTGCCAGGCCTCCCTGTGTAGAGAGAACTTTGGAAAATACATGGATGTGTTTCTGAATGCTGTCACTGTGTCAAACTCACAAGGGAAATGCATGAGAAACGGGATTTTGCTGAAGTGTGCAAAAGAAAATCGCAAGAGTGATCCATGACTTTTTTCCAGAACACATAGAACCTAGGTAGTACCCGCTTCGAAAAGCAATTAGGAAAGGCTTAGGTGTGGTGGCTCTTGCTTGTAATCCTCACACTCCGGGATGCTGAGGAG
>CAUYON010119947.1:0-36667 GCA_963573935.1 Arctocebus calabarensis
AGGGAGGGCAATTGGTGGGATCAAACCTACGGTGCATCTTAGCAGGGTACTGGTGCAACTTATTAAATGTAGAATATCAGTATCTTCATATAGTGATTAAGAAAATGCCATGAAGGCTATCTCTAACAGTACGATCAAAATGTTTCTGATTCTATATGAAGTAAGCACATTGTGCCCCATGATTGCACCAATGTACATAATTATGATTTAATAAAATTATTGAAAAAACAAACAAACAAATTTAATTGTAAATCATAGAGAAAAAAATAGAAGTACATGAAATTTTAAGTGACACTACTCATAAAAAGAACAGACAAACAATATTTTAGAAGTCAGAAGAAAATGTGTAAGAAATAGAGAAAGGGATGGTAATCAGATTCACCTTTTGAGTTCAGAGGCGTTATTGATGAGATAATATGGTTAATATGGTGGTGTTATACATATAGAGATAGTTATCAACATCTGACTGACATATGACTAACACTCATGGACAGAAGTTATTACATAGGTAATAGATAAATGTACCTATTTCAACTTACATACAAATTCAGCTTAAGAACAAACTTATAGAACCTATCTTGTTTGTAACCCAGGGACTGCCTTTGTACTAATGCCAACACAGTATTCTATCAAAATAGTTTTTACCTTTAACTGACTTTTCATATAGTTCTGAATGTTCTTTGGTACTACACTAAAAGTCTATATATTCATTATTAAATATTAACTTTCTTAACATGTTTTGATCCTTTTTTGTGTTTTATGCTCTGTATAAAAAATTTAAAAGGAAGAAGTCTCATTTTAATTGTCTTTCTTATTTAGCCAAGTTTTTTTCCCTCTTTTTTTTTTTTTTTTTTTGAGACAAGCTATAGTACCGTGGTGTGATCTTATCTCACTGCAACCTCCCAACTCCTGGGCTCAAGTGATCTTCCTACCCCATCTTCCCAAATAGCTGGGATTACAGGCACATGCCACCATATCTGGCTTTTTTTTTTTTATTTTTTGTAGAGACAGGCTATCACTATTGCTCAGGCTGATCTTGAACTTCTGGTCTCAAGCCATCCTCCCACTTCTGCTTCCCAAAGTGCTAGTAGTGCAGGTGTGAGCTATGGAACCCAGATATTTTTGAGACAATGGCCTTATCAGCATTTTGATGGGTAACTTCCTGTTTTTGATTTCAGGTGGAAGCCATCCTTGTCAATATTTTTGGTGGTATTGTCAACTGTGCCATCATTGCCAATGGAATCACCAAAGCTTGCCGGGAACTAGAACTCAAGGTGCCCTTGGTGGTCCGGCTTGAAGGTGAGTCATGGTAAATTTCCACTGTGCCAGTACTTCTCCAAAATCTAGTACCCAGGATGCCCTGGATTCACAAACTTCCTGAGATAACATCGGGAAACACTAGATTAAGATAAAAATAAACCAACTTGCTACTCCTCTGGGCCTCTAGCAGACTGCAGCTCTCCAAGAATGGCAGGTGATATGATTCTCCAGAGTTTCCAAACTAATTCTAGAATGGAAGTCCTCTTATTATGAGTTATTTCATGAGATTAATGTTTGGGAAGAAACACTGAGAAATGCCACTTCCAAGAATTACTCATCATGGGAAAGCAACAGTTCTCAAACTTTTTGATCTCAGGACCCCTTGTTTGTTAAAATTGAGGACCCGAAAGAGCTCTGGTTTATTTTGGATTATTTCTGTCGATATTTATTAATTGACTTAATCGATAAATAATCTGATAACAAATAATTTGGGATTTTAAAAATATTTACATAATTCATTTTTATCATTAATTTTTTGCATTATATGTGCATATGTGTGTGTATATACATATACATATATATGTATTTAGATATTTAACTTTATTTTATTTATTTATTTTCTTTTTAAATATACAGGTCTGGCTCTGTCGCCCAGGCTAGACTGCAGACTGCAGTGACATAATTGTAGCTCACTGCAACCTCAAGCTCCTGGGCTCAGCCCATCCTCCCACCTAGCCATTCTGAGTAGCTGGGACTACAGGTTGACTCTACCATGCCTGACTAATATATTTTATATTTGCATACTATATATTTTGCATATATCATATGCATTATATATCTTATGAAAAAATAATTATTTTTTAAATTTTAGTAAGAACAGTGGCATTGTTTGGTAGTTTCACAAATTTCTTTCTTATATAGCTCAATATTTCTGAACATAATCTTAAAATATGTTGTTTTGGTTGAAGTATATAAAGAAAATCTGATTTCACAGAGATGCGTATTTAGATATGGGAGGAATGTTTAATTGATTTTTCATATATTTCTGAATATTATTCTTTGGTACTACACTAAAAGGCTGCAAGTAATGGTTTCTTTATTAAGAATTAGTTTTCATGTGGAATCTGAAATTATAACAATGAACTTTTCATCCTCTGTTACATTAAAATTCATCTATCTGTCTTGAACGTTAAGTGTGTTTTATCATGCATGATTCATAATAGCATGCATTGATCATTGGGCAAATTTTCAATCATGCTCATCTTCCAAAGGTTGGCCCATTTAAATATACAATATCAAAAATTCACATTTGTTAACATCACCACCCTTCTCATCAGAGAAGCTTTGTATGAGGAATCTGTCGAGTTCACAGGGTGGGTGTCAATTTTGCAGAATCTGAATTTCATTTTATACTACAAATTTCATCATCAACCACCAGTCAGTTTCCCTTGAGGGGACAGATCTACTTCACTCACTTCTGAGAAAGTGTCTGCCAAGTAATCAAGTCTGAACAGCCACAGCATGTTAGTCTTTATCCCCAGAAAAAACAGTGCACCATGGAAAAGTGAGTAGTTGGCTTTGATACTTAGACAGTGCTTTTTCTCAGAGCAGCCGTCACAGTTCAGGATATGGTAGAAGTGCTTCATGTGCACTTCCCACTTGGTCACAAAAAAGATTTAAAAGACGTCTACTCAGGGTTTGAGATTTAATAAACTTTATATTTATTCATTCATTTTACCACTCATCAAAGACATTCTTATTTGAAGCAGTTTTTTACAGTGAGTGTGTAGTGGCAGAAAGTACAGTGATTGCTAATACAGTTTAGTGCCATGGCCTTGATTCCATGCTAACATGCCAACTGTTTTGCCAGTGCATTATTATTATTAACTGTTATTATTTCCACTATGAAAAAAGTTTTTACCTTAAGCATTGTTTCTCCCTTCACACACCCCACTGGTTCTGTGGACCACACTTTGAGAAACACTATAGAAGAGAAGAAAAACAGACACTTTAATGTGAGTGCTGTCCGAAGCCCAGCCAGGGCACTCACAAATTCAGTACACTGCTCAAACAACCTCCTTAAGTTGATGTCTACAGTATCATTTTGAGAACAGCTAGTTTCCCCAAGCTCTAGGCTGGAGCTATAATTCCCGGGAAAACATACTGCTTCTCAATACAAAGTCCAAGGATGTTTTGAACCTAATGTGTGTTCCCGTCCTTTGGAGTCAAGACTCCAGAAGAGCTGCCACCTGTTTCTCTCCATGTTTAACGCTTTCTTTGTATCTCTTTCTCCTCTCACTCTGTGCCACTCTCTTTCTCTCCTTGCCTGAGACGGTCTGCCTCACAAGCTTAGATCTGCACAACATGGATTAGTTAGAAATGATCACAAAGGAAAAAGGAAAATAGCAGATATTCCAGTTGGCAAAGCTTAATATGGGCATTAAAATGTATCAGTTAGTTAAATCTTCTTAGAAGTGTAAATGCAACATAACTAATCCCAATAAAAATAATAAAAGAAAAATAATTGGCAAAGCTACAATGAAAAAATTGATCAAGTAGCTAATGAGTACACAAACATGTTCATATGAGACTATTTTCAAGATCTACGTATACAGAGACCCTCAAATTGTGAAAGTCAACTCTTTTCCTGTTCTTAACGGGGCCAGGTCTCCATTAACAAATCATACTATTAGCTGTCCCTGAGAAATAACTAGAAATGAGGGCATGCTATCATGGGCTCTTTCTCTCTAGTGATCTTCCCTTTGCAGAAGCCCATAATTAATAGTTATTTGTACACAGAAAAGACAGTTACTCCTACCTATATTAAATAATTTTTTCCAAATAAATGGAGCACTTCTTTTATTTTCACACTATGCTTGATATTCCAGAAGAATTAAATGATCCCTATAAAACCCAGATGATACGCATGCTGAACTATAAAAAATACTGCATCTATAATTATCTCCCTTAATAATCACTGCTGATTGTATCAGAGGTTTATCTTGATACACCTAGGAAGAAACTTTGAAAGTTTTAAATTTGTTAGATGACAGATTTGCATATCTTAAGTAAATATACTTCTAAGGTGTGTGTCTGTGGTTTTTTAATTTGTTAATTAATATAGTAATACATACCATGTGGAGGTCCTTGAACTTTAGGCATTAAGGAGGATAAACGGAAACATAAAACATATCACAGATAACTAGGAGAATAAAACAAAAAAGAAAATATTAACGATAAAGGACAGTATCTATATACTGGTAACAAGTGTTACCTTCGAACTTTGTAGCAGTAGCCATCAGGGATCCCAGACAGCCTGATTTGATGAACCTTTGGAAACATTGATGACCTCACAATGTCTGCTACCTCTTAGACAATTGAATGATGGCTCAAGATGAGCTCAAGTTTATGCGGGCTAAAAATATCCATGGTTGCCCTTCTTTACCACTCTCCTCCTTTCATCATTATAGCCCCTATCTTATAGTAAGCACCCGGGATTTTTATCAAGAGAGAAAAAGTAGGAGAGCTTTTGACATTTCTGAAGTCCTAGCTGGTGTTCTTTTCTTCCTCTTGTGGAAATTGGCATCATGTGTGATACATGTCCTTAGGTGTCGGCTTTTACTCTCAACATGATGGTACCAAGGATATTTACTAATATCCCTATTTGTGACTTCTCAGAAACCAGCATCCCCACACCAAGACAAGGCCTATCCCAAGGTTGTATTGGCCCTATATAATATGCAAGGGAAAGATGAAGATGTTCTAAATGTGCTTTTAACTGATCGTAGATAACAAAAGGCAGATATTTGGAGAAGGTGTTCCATAATGATCCATAAAGGCCCATGAAAGTAACTAAGTGCAAATCAAGTCAGTACTCCTAACACAAAGAAAATGCAGACTCTCAAAAATATGTGTCTCTTATGTTCACTGACTGTCATAGGTCTGATTACTTCAACGATTTTCAACCAGTGTGCCATGAGGGAATTTTCCAAAAATTTTTAAAGATCATTAATTAAATTACTTTTGAAAGAAGTTCAAAGTGTAATAACTATATTCTTTTTCTTTGCTCTTTCTTTCATCAACAGTATAATTTAAGTGTGCTGTAAAAGTGTATAGGTTCAAGTGGGCTGTGAGATAAAAAAGATTGCAAAACACTGGCTTACTTTCATTGGCATACCCCATTCTTACACTTAACTCAGTATTGACTATAATATTGTATTGATTATAATAGATTTGTATGTGAGTTAGCAAAGAAATAGTATAAAAGGAGATTTCCAAGTTAAACCTAGAAGGATATATAAAATTTGAATTATTCGCAAGAAAGGAGGAGAGGATCAGAAGTCAAGTTATCAGGTAAGTCAGCCTCCATTCCTGAGAGTCGGTCCACATCATTAACACTGGTAAAATCTAAAACCCAGGACCTGGGTAGATCAGAAGGCTATCCTGGAGAGAATAATGACCTTCCAACAATGTGTTAGAGCTAAAAGCAGAGTGGGAAAAGAAAGTATAGTAGCCAGCATCAACGACATTAGGTAGAGTTAAAAACCCAGGTAGAATTGCCCTATAGACATAAAGTAGGTGGAGGAAAGCACAGAAAGAAAAGGAGATAAGAGAACAAGGAGGGCTGAGGAATTTAAATCTATGGACCGAGAGAATGATGGCATACCACAGTGGATGGACTTGGGAAAGTCAGAGCCGGAACTCAATAGAGAGCATGGCAGAGGATCCGTTGGAGTATAGTCATCTCAGGTTGGAGATAAAGCTGCAATATGAGGTCGAAGGCATGTGGGGAAAGAAGTGGGAGCATAGGGGATGATCCAAGGAGAGGAGTGACTAATAGACAAATGAGTAAGTCACTCCACTTTAAAAGGCCCCTTAGTAAACCACATGAGGACTGGCCACTCCGAAAAGTTTTCCCCTACAGACAATTCAGTTAAAATGAGAAGCCAAACCCAACTAAAATATCCGGTCCCAGAAAGTGGTTCTCAGCATTTCTAATGGGGAAAAAGTTATACCAACTACAAGGACTTTGGGGAAATTTCTTTTATTCTCCATGTAAATGTTGCATTGCTATTCTCTGGGTCAAAACATAAATTCTTCCTCCCACATATCTCTCCACATTTAGTTAAGAGTTTACACAACCTTAGAGTATGACTTGGGTCCTTCTGTTCTTTCTGAACAGAGCTACCTTCCTTGTTGTCGTTAATCTGTGGTGACAAAGGCAAGAACGTTTTGGACAATTCTCTCTCTCTCTCTCTCTTTCTTTTTTCTTTTTGAGACAGAGTTTCATTTTGTTGCCCTCGGCAGAGTGCCGTAGCGTCTCAGCTCACAGTAACCTCAAACTCTTGGGCTTAAGCAATTCTCTTGCCTCAGCCTCCCAAGTGGTTGGGACTACATTCACCTGACACAACAGTTGGCAATTTTTTTGTTGCATTTTTCATTGTTGTTCAGCAGGCCTGGGCCAGGCTCGAAACTGCCAGCCTCAGTGTATGTGGCCAGCGCCCTACAGGTGCCAAGCTGAGCTACAGGTGCCAAGCCAATTCTCCCGTTTTCACTGGCAAATTTCTCAGTGATCTTTATTCATATTAGTATTAAAATTGGTTGACACACTCCATTGTCTAGCTAGGAGGGTAAGATGAGTACAGATTCTTTATCACCTAGTATCTGTGACAAAACCAAATGACACTAAAAATGAGATGGTAGAAAAATATTACCACAATATAAATGAAAATAGTAAATCACTATTATTGCTAATATTTACTAAGTGTTTTACCACGTGTTTGTAACAGTGTGGAGAACTGTAATATTTTTAATGACCAAGACAACAGACATTTTAAAAGTCCAATGGCATGCTTGTTACTAATATCTATCTTTTGTGAAGAAAGTGGCCCTCTTATTTGTCCTGTGACCGTTTGGAAAATCCAGGAGCCTTGCTGTGCACCTCACTCATTTTTCGCCCACATTAGTGCCTGCCACACATGATGTACTAGAAATGTCCTGATGAGAAAAGTTTTAATCAATCAAATCAGGCTTGATTTAGTGGGATTTTGTGGACAAATCTTTGTTCTCAGTTGTATAATAATTACAAGCTGTTTTACCAGAGGATAAGGAAAGGATTATTCTTCTCTTTGAAAATGGTAACTTTATAATTACATGTATTTACTTGCCTTATCAGAATGGAACTCACCAGCTGAGATGAAGGATTATTTTTATTTTAAAGACTCTTGGGTGAATTAAACAGCCACCTATTTGGGGGGAATGTCTACAGCTATTGTAGACAATTGTTTCAGGTATAAATAAAGAACAAACAGTCTGAAATCATTGTTTTTTTCTTCCTTTTTGGAATCTATATAAAACCTGGCACAAAAATTAACGTAGATGGTTAATTCAGCCCCACCCATAATATTGAGGAGAACTAACACTTTTCTGGACAACTTTGCATGGTCAACGTAGAGTGTTTCAGCCAAAGTTTTGAGTTTTTTATGGGTGGTTTTATAATTCTGTATTATAATCTACCAATATCTTAAGAAAATTTCTTTTGAGAATTCATTTTTCCTTATTACTGTCCCATTTCCGTCTGCAGCAGACCTCTGAGTCTTCAGCATGCCTGAAGAGGAATTGGCTTTTCTCTTAGGTATTCATTATGATTTCAAGTTGAGCTCAGAAAAAGCAACAATAATAATAAGCCTAGATCATTTGCAGTTTGGATCCCATTTCTTTTAGCCAACTCTCAGTCTGATTTTTGTACCGAACACCAAAGGTTTGTTTCTGCAACATGTGCATTTTTTTTTCTCTTTTGCAAAATATCTTTAAAAACAAGAGTCCTACCTCTTCTGTTCATTTCCTTACTGAGCTCTCCAGTATTCCCTAAACTATCTCTAAAATTGTTGGGAAAGTAAACATATTCTGTGTCTTTTACTTTGTTGACAAGGCACCAGCACCTCCCCTTGGTAGATTTCCTGAAATACTGACAAATGGGAGCCACAACTGGCGGGATGCAAGCCAAGGGTCCTTTCTAGCGTGGACACAGTGACTTTGCTATACTGAAAGGGAAGAAAAAACCTACAAATATTAAAAAGTTAAGAAGTAGCCACATAGCTTCAGCGGTGTCCATGCACTTCATAGCCATCTGTTTTGGAAGTCTTCAGTTACGCTGGGGTATAAGCCCACGATGAGAACAGTGATTGTGCCTCTGTCTCTATCAGAAAGCAGCCTCGGTAGATTCACTACGGCTGACTAGCTTTGAAGTTTTCATTCAGCGTGTCAGAGCCCTAGGCTTATTGCTAAGAGGTGGAATGGCCCTGGACAGAGTGAATGCAGATGTCAGGAGCCAGCCCTGTGTCTGACAAAGCTCCCTGGCCTCTTGGCACTTTTCCGGATTTCATCATTCTCTTGGGTGCTGGATTCCAACATGGTCTCTGTTTCAAGTTAAGTTTTCATCTCCTCGTCCTTTCTCAAGCCCTGCATCCTTGCAAGGTGTGATATCCTGGCCGATCCCTGGCATCCTGTCCAAGTGTGTCTTTCCCTTTTCTCCACTTTTTTTCCTCCACTTTTCAGTTCTGTTGCTGCTGCTATTGGAAATGAGACTCCTAGAGAAGGGTTTGGTGCTGTCAGTGCAGCCCTTGTCCTCTGTGTATTTGGTTCTCGTTGTTTTCTTCCTGTTCTGCACATCCCCGCTTCCTGCACACTCCGTTCATCACCTTACTCTACCTTGCTAGTGCCCACTCAGTGAGTTGCCCACTGAAGAGGTGCTCACTGTCTGAGTAACTGTTACCCTGTGGACACGTCTCGAGGGGCCTGAGTTCTCTTGATGGTGGTACATGTCACTTCTCCTGCCTTTAATCACTAGCGTCCTCTCCCCTCTCTCTCGTTGAGTCCCTGCTTTTCCTCCCCCTAGATGTTCACCTCATCATCACCATCAGCATCAGTTCAAGCCAAATAAGTCATCAAGTCTCAGATCTTCTCTCGTCTAATAAGTACTTTTAATGCTTAAACTCGGCCACGCTTAAAACATGAGACCAAGCCTCACAGGACCTGACCTCGTTAGTCTTAATTAGGCTAGCTAAGCCTTTTTAGACCTAATATTTAAATTTCTAGACAAAACAGTCTACTATATGTTGTACTTTGAGTTTTCATTTCTCTCCCAGATAATATCACTGAAATTATTCCATTTGGGACGTCCACAGCCTTACTTAAGAACAAACTCGCTATAACAGTGGTTCTCAACCTTCGTAATGCTGCGCCCCATTAATACAGTCCCTGTGGGTCATGACCCAAGGTTGAGCGCCGCTGCTCTATAACATCCTTGTCCTTGTGAGTATAGGACTAGGGGTCCTTGAAGGAAAAAGGTCTCCGCATTATGTAGAGATTTTGTATTATCTGGGGGAGGGGTAAGGGCAGGATGTAATGAACCAAAACTCTCCAATCACCTTAATAGAAATCCCATTTTCATGGGATTGAATGTAGAAAGCCTCCCTCTCAACTCCTCCCTCCCTCCTCTCTATGTTCTTTCTTGAGGTCTCTCTGCCTGCTGCCTCTCACAAAGGCCGGTCTTATCCCTCTGAGTTCCCCCAAGTTGCCTGTCTAATTAACTTGCCTGACGGCCCTTACTTCTATTATCCACAGCCATCCAACCAGGCCATGTGGTTATGGTCTTTGAGAGCGTGCAATAGATTCTTCTCCATCTGGGTTCTGATTCTGGTGAGAAATATAAACAACCAGGGAGACCAAAGTATCACCTTCATTACTGATGAAAAAGAATTTGGAGATGTACCTTATTGTGTAATGACAATGAGCCTCCCTACTCTGAACCCCAGAACTAGGCAACTTTACATACCCAGTCATAGGTAACCACTGCACCTTGGTGAGGCTCCCACCCAGGGCAGAACCCCAAGGAGGAGAAAATGAAATAGGCTCACTCTGAGCATTGCACCCCTTGAAGGAAGGGGCTGGGCTATCCGCTTTCTCCATTCAAACACTCCAATCAGTTCCTTCCATCCCACCACACCCTTTGCAGTGAAGAGAAGAGACCCAAAATGTTATGCTACAGTCATCCCTCTGCATAGAAGGAGACACCCCCAGTACATGGGTCATAGTCTGCCCTAGGAGTAACCTATCTTTGGTCAGGTGCCTGCCCCAATTCCCAGGCAATGGTCATTCCTTTAAGATCAAGAGCCTGAACTACTTTCCTTGAGCAGCAGCTGTGGGTATGGCCATTTTTATAAGGAGAAGGTTTAGAGCATGGCTGGTACCAGGAGTGGCAGATCCTGAGTCCTACCTTATAACATTGGAATACTACTGTCTGCTTTCTAGGTATTTTCTGAATGACCAGTTAGGTCATTTCTTCCTGCCTCAGTTTTCCCATGTAACAATTGAAATTCATATTTGATCAACAACCAGAGAGAAAACATGGAGACATATAGATAGAGTTAGTTGATACTATTTTTGCGAGGACAAATGTGACTATTCCAATGCAGAGCTGCCTAAGTGGAAAGACTCCACAAGAATGTTTTAGAATGGGGATGACAAGTAGCTTTCATCTCAAGCCACCTCCTTATTTATTGGCAGTGGCTAACTGAAGGGCTATGCTGAGAAGGACTCTGAGACTGTGTCCCAGCCCAGTGGAGGAGAGTTCTGTGGTCATTGTCCACCACGATGCAGAAAAGAAGAGGGGAACATCTCAGCCAAGGATTTGCCAATGTTGATTCAAAGAGATCAGAGGTGGAAATACAACTGCCTGCTGCATCAGGACTAGGGAGAGGGGGCTGCAGACATAAAGACCTGAGGAGGCTGGTTCTTATCTTCCACCTGGGCCTTCAGCCACAGGGCCAGAAATTAGACTGTATAGAGCAAAGATCTGCAGCCTTTTTTCTGTAAAGGGCAAGATTTTAGGCCCTGTGGGCCATGTAGTCCCTGTAGTGAATACTCACCTCTGCCACTGTGGGGCTGAAGCAGCCGTAGATAGACACTAGGTAAAGGAATGCACATGGCTGTCATAATAACCTTTTTTTTTTTTTTTTCAATGAAAAGAAGCAACAGAACAGATTAGGCCCATAGTTTGCAGATCCCAGATATAGAGAAGAGGCCAACAGCATAAGTTAGGGTTCTGAAATATCTTCATATTATCTATATCTAAATCTCCCTCTGTCCTCAGTTCTGAAATGTCTTATGAGAGTAAGAATTTAGTGGGCAATATTAAGCTCTAAGATTCTAACTTCTTAAAATATTATCAGTGAGGTCCACTCAGTCATTTCCCCACCTTAGTACAGAATCCCATGCAGTGGTACAGTAATGTTACTCCTTGGGTAGCAAGATGTTCCAAAGTCAGCATTTCAGACAAAAGTTGCATGCCATCAAAACTGCCTTTGAAAATTCTTTAAATCACTCATAAATTAGAATATACATGGATTGAAAGAACAGAAGAATGTTCAAGGGAGGCATGAAAGAAAAGTCTATGTACAGATGTTCATGCGCATAAAGCATTCCTTCTTTAAAAGAATTGTTTTATCCCTAGTGGTGATGGGGAGTGAATACAGAATTATAAGATGTTCTTGCTTGCCAAGAAATTTGTTGCATTATAATTTAATATTAACGATGCATTGACTTGCTTTTTTCTTTTTTTTTGAGGGTCAACATAGTTGGAAGCAAAAGCAAAAGCACCTACTTTAAGCCCTCTATGATGTTTGTTAGACTTGATCTCAAACTTCAGTTGCATGATCACAGGACATTCAAACCATTCTCTGAACTTGGCTGTTGGCTTTCTGCCTCTGGAGCTGGGGTATCCTGCTGTCTTCAACTATCACATTCACAGGTGTCAATTTCTTATCATGAGAGAAGAAATCATTGAGGAAATTAGGTGTGGATATGATACAGGGACACAGGATATCTTATGCCATCTTTAATTCTTATAAAATATGAGCAATACAAGGCATTTAGTTAAAATACATATCCACGCACAGATCTAAAGCTGCAAAACTGCAAAATCTTTCCCATATTATTCCCCTTCTTGGGAAGAGAACCAAGTTTAAAAATCTCAGCTTGCTCATCTATAAAATGGGAATAAAAAATATGTGGCAACTTCATAGGGCTGTTGGAAGGGGCAGATGAGTTTTTAAATCACTTGGAACAGTTCCTGGTTCAATAAATACCAGCTGCCCTTATTATCACCTGAATGCCTGTCAGTGGGTGGACTCTGTGTGCTGAGGCAAGGGGCGAGATATTGAACACACATCATCTAACACAGTGAGGCCTGCTGACACAGCAGGAGTTTGGCCTCTGGTTCTTTTTTTGTAGAGACAGAGTCTCACTTTATCGCCCTTGGTAGAGGGCTTTGGTATCACACAAGCTCACAGCAACCTCTGACTCCTGGGCTTAGGCGATTCTCTTGCCTCAGCCTCCTGAGTGGCTGGGACTACAGGCGCCCACCACAACGCCCGGTTATTTTTTGTTGCAATTTGTCCAGGGCTGGTATCTGGGGCTGGCGCCCCACTTACTGAGCCACAGGTACCGCCCAGGCCTCTGGTTCTGAACAAATTATTCCATTTCTAACATGTAGTAACAAGACAAAGGACATGTGGTAAGTGATGTAAATTTACCTCTAACCAAGAAAATGGGCCTTCTCTATCTGATATCTACTTGAAAGGAGAATAAGAAGACAAGCAGGAGGACAGGGATGGTGGACATTTTAGGAGGTACAGAGGCTTGGTCGGGTTGACTCGTATCCACTGAGTCTCCTGGGGGTGTCGTGAGGGGACTCACTTACTTAGAGCAGGGGTTGAAATAGTTTGGTTTTCTAGGCCATGGTGTCTATCTGTGTCTTGGCAGCTCAGCCCTGCCATTGTAGAGCATAAGCTGCCATCTCCAATCCGTAAGCGAATCATTTTGGCTGTGTTTCATGAAAACTTTATTTATGGGTGCTAGAATTTGAATTTCATGTAATTTTCATGTATCACAAAATAGTCTTCTGATTCCTTTCTCCAGCTATTTAAAAAAGTAAACACTCTTCTTAACTCCCAGGTGGTACATAGAGAGACAGTGGGCTGGGTTTGGCCCCAAAGCCATAGTTTTCCAGCCTTGACCTAGAAGACTAGACTGAGAATCAGACCTGTCACAGATAAACTGACTGTTTGACCCAAACTAATTATCTTCCATCTCGGGTCTACAGTTTCCTGTCTTCCAAAAACAGGAGACTTACCCTAAAGGATGCCTAGGATTCTTTGTAGCATTTAACAGCAGCTGAGCTGCATGGCTATGTGGCTTTGCAGTCTAGAGAATCCCAGGTTCCAGTCCTGGCTCAGACTCTGTCTGGCTTGCTGGGGAATGTTGGGCCAGTTCTTAAACCTCTAGTGCGTCAGCTGCTTCGGCTGTAAAATAAGCATAAAAATGATGTCAACTTTAGGGTTGCTCTGAGGATTAAGTTTCACAATAATTATGAACCCATGAAGTCACATAGCTAACAAACATTTATTGTACCTAATATGTACTCAAGAAATGCGTTGTATTTTTTAAACTGAATTTCTATTGAAATAATAATTTTAAAAAGACAGTTTCTACATACTTCCAGATTAGAAACTGGTTTTCTTCACAGCCCTGTGACAAAAGGCCTGAGTCAAGGGAAGGACTTCGCTATTTGAACAGAACCTTGTTATGAGTGGCCACCACCGCTGTCCTCTTTCACGTAGAGAACCAATGTTGATGTATTAGCCTTGCATCTCTGTTTACAGCTCTCTTGCCCCACCCAGTGGCAGGATGTCACTGGTAACACGTGCCAACAAGGTCAAGAATTTTTAAGATTTCAATAATAATTTTTTTAATAATGTCCCCTGGCAGCAGAGCAAGATTTCATTCTAAACCCGTTTTCCTTTAATCTCTCTGTTTGGCCCTTTTTAGGGCCTACAGTGGGTAGGGCCACCATTTAGCTGAGTGGCTCACAACACGCAAATATTAGGAAGGGCCTGAGGTGCCACCATTGTGAGCTAGTCAGTTATCTGTTGTACAGGTGGTTATTAAAAGTGTTGTTCTGCAGCCTCATTAAAAAGCAAAGCAGCATTTAACAAATATTAGGACATGTCAGTAGCACCATATAAATGTGGGAAAGAGATCAATTCCGTTTGTTAATTCTGTGCACAGGCATAAACACTCTCTTTAGAACACTTAATTCCATGTCAGAGTTTAAAGCAGCTCTGATGGTTTCTATTTAGAAATAAAGCCAAAGAGAGGGGTGGGGAATAGATGTCAAAAACTTGGTGCATCAAGAAGAAACTAACCTTAAATACTTAAACACTATGATTAACAAAAGGAGTCCACAGGCTAGTGATCATTTCCAAGGCTTCCCCCATTTCCCTTTTCTTTTCTAATGACCCGAGTTTGGTGGCTGCTCTTTCTCCTTTGTATGTGTGCCTGTGAAATGGGGTCTCACTGTGTTGCCCAGGTTGTTCTTGAACTCCTGGCCTCAATTGATCCTCCTGCCTCAACCTCTCAAGTAGCTGGGAATACAGACTTGTGCACCTGGTTAAATGCTGGCTTCCCCATTTCTGCTTGTCCTCACTCCCCCTTCAAGATGCTCCCTCAACAGGAAGGTAGGCACAAGTGATAAGGAACACTAGGACAGATCCATGGGTAGGAGAGCTGTGCCAGCCCTGGAGGAAGCCCGGGGGAGATGGAGCCAGGGTCAGGACAGGGGCTGGGGTGGAAGGCACTGGCTGACAGACTCATTTTCCTTCACGCCCTCTGTATGTCCTATCTGTGCTTGTCCCTTTCATATGTCTGTGCCTTTCTGGGGCATTCCCCATGCCTGTCTTCTGTGTCTCTGATGTCTCTTTCTCCCTTTTTCTCTGCCCCTGCCCCTGCATGAGAGATTTTCACCCACTCACAGTGCCTCTACATATGGCCCATTTCTCTTCTCAATCCCGTGCCTGAGCTCTGTATCTGAGTAGGAAAATCCCTTCCAAAACTGCATGTTTTTGAGTATGCCTGGTATATGCTTAATAATTAAGCATAATTAAAATGTAACTGTAAGGGTAATTAAAATTCATTTAGTGGATCCTGGAATTATGAAGCAATTAGGCATTTTGACATGACACTGGAAGAGCAGCTGGGAAGAGAAGGCCGTGTTTTTCTGGGGAGCTGCCCCCCTTTTCTCCCGGCCTGGCATACTGCTGTCAGCCTCCAGCAAGACCTCCCTTGCCTGGGGCACCTGCAGCTGCTGGCTCACTCAGGAACAGCGGACACAGCTGCTCTGGGGCCTTCCCAGAGAAAAGGGCCTCTACCCGAGCCTCTAGGTGACTTGGAGAAGGTTCAGAAACAATCACTCCTTATGACGCCATGGGCAGTTTGGAGTTTCTATTTCAACCCTATATAAACACCTTGGGGGTGTAAGAACAGCTAGATGTTTCGAAAAGTACCCGCCCAAACCTCTACGGCTTTCTGTGTGCCGGCCCAAACATAGTTACTCAGCCTGTCAGCAAGTAGATGCAAAGTGACAGGGATATTATAAGATACGCTGGCAAGTGAGCCTGGCAAGTGAAGCGCGTGTGTAGTGGGGATGAGCGAAGTGTCACTAGCCATCCCAATGGGGCATGCTCTGTGTTAAGATTCTGGAAGTACAAGTACTCTGAAAGCTCACTTTACAAGTCTCTGCTTTAAAGTTGGGGCCTTGGGAGGTAGTGACATGGAAGGCATCCCCAAAGAAATGTCATGTAAACAGATGCCTTGCGAATGTATGAACGTCAGCCCAGTGGGGAAAGAGGTCGGCCCAACAGAGCTTGCGTGGAAAGCCCGGCAAGAGCCATAGCCTAGCCCATCTGGACTCTCATGAATTTCCAGATAGGTTATTTTTTGGCCCCTTGAGATAACAGGCACTAAAGTGGATGCTGAAGGGGATATTAATTAAGGAACTACTGAACTTTTTAGAACACATGGTTGCAAGGAAATTACCTCAAAAAACAAAAAAAAATCAAGAACTTATTTCATCCCTACACATGGAAGGGAATTCAGGTAAAACAGAAGAACTGGTTCTCAGAGTAGGTGGGAACCATAATAAAACTGGACCCCAGAAAGAGCAGGATCTGAGATGGGGGAAGACCTCAAGGGCACCATTGCCATAGTTGTCTGGAGGTCTTGGGAGCTGTGTGTTGAGACAGGAAAAGCACTTGAAAGAAAAAGGGAAGAGAGAAAAGAGCTTTGTCCACATCTCTGTTGAGGGAGATAGAAATGTACACATTTAACTTTCGTTCCCCTTCAGGTCTGCAGACAGATTTGCTTCGGTTTCACTCCGAGCTTTGCTTCACACTCTGTGTTGCTCCATGGAAGCTGTGCCTGTAGATTAATGTCTAAATTCCGTAGCCTGCAAACTGACACCTGCCACCCTCTGATCCCATCCTACTTTCCAGCCTGTGGGACCTTGGCTAAAACCTTGCCAAATGAATCAAAATGCACACCAAGGTTGTATTAACGAAATAATAAATCTTTATGTCTGTGTTAGTTATCTAACAGTGTGTAACAAATTACTCCCTAATGTAGCAGCTTGACAAAAAAAGACTGCAGTTTTGGGGGCCAGGAATCAGGATGTGGCTTAGCTAAGTCCTCATACTCAGGACCCCATAGAGTGATCAAGATGTCAGCCAGAGCTGAGAACATCTCAGCCTGGGACCAGAGAAGAGTTCACTTCCAAGCTCACGCCTGTGTTGTTGGCAGGATGAGTTTCTGCATGGCCTCAGTTACCCATTAGCTGTTGGGAGGCTGCCCTCAGTTCCTTGCCAGTTGGGTTTCTCCGTGGGGCAGCTCATAGCATGGCTGTTTGTGTCATCAGAGTTGAACAAAGGGGGAGAGAGCAAGACAGAACCCACAGGCTTTTTTAACCTGGTAAAAATGAGAAGTGACATTTCATCACTTTTGCCATGTTTTTATTCTGGGAAGCAAGGCTCCAGGTCCAGCCTCTGCTCAGGTGGGTGTGAGATTATATAAGGATGTGAACAGCAGGAGGTGGGGTTCATAGATTGATCTTTGAGCACCATTTTGGAAGCTGCCTTCCATAGTATTTACAAAGTTGTGTGTTATAGGAATACTAGGTCCTGGAACAACTAAAAGTACTGAAATGTCAGGGACTTTAACAACATTATAGGCACTCTTTCTCGTTCACATTGGTCTAAGAGGGGGAGTGGGTGGGGCGCTCTGCCTCACACAGTTACACGGACATCCAGCCTGGACACGTTGCAGCCTTCAAAGAGGTACTTTCCAGTCCGCCCCGACTGGCAACACTGCAGACAGCAGGCAGGGCAAACGGAGAATGTGAAAGGCACAGGAGAGATCCTTAAAACATGCATTTGACCTCCACTCACGTTTGGTTGGTCAGAGCTCCCAGGCCCTCTAGATGCCAGGGGCCTGGGAAGCATAGTTTCTAGCTGGGTGTCCACTTCCAGAGATGAGGAGTGGGACTCTGGCGCACAGCTGGCCAGGTCAGCCGTGAGTGCTTTGCTATTCTCCAGATGCTTTCCCAGGCGTTGTTCTGTTTGCTTCTCATTGCAGTCAGTACCATCAACCATTGTGTCCTCATTGTACAAACAGGGATGCAGACCAGCGTATCTTTAGAACATAACAATTGTAATTACAGAGAATAGTTCAAGTCCCCTCTGTGGCTTGTTGTCTCTGCGACTGTGGAAAAGTTTAACCCCTCAGCCTCAGTTGCCTTATCTGTAAAATGGGGACAGTAGGTCCAATTTCTGTGGTTTTGTAGAGACCTCATACGTTCCATGTGAATCACTAAACATTATGCCCAGCATACATGGGCACATTCACTTCTGAGGAAGATGATAAGGGTGATCATGCTGTTCTAGGTGTGGAGATAAAGTTGAGGCTCCAAGAAGTTATAGGATATATGGCAGAACCCAGGATGCGAGGGTGGGGATTTTAGGTAGGAACTTCACCATGTTTCAGATTGTCGCTTTCCAGAGAGGCCTTCCATCAGCTTTCTGTGCAAATCGACAGTAAATGATTCTGAAGCGGGAGGCACGGTGCTCAGGGTGCCCTTCACCACTGCTCTGTGGGCTCAGGGTCCCAGGAGAATCCAAACTGCAGCTTCTTGTCAATCCAGCTGTTGCCGTTCACCCCGGACTTGCCCTTTTATATCAACTGTGCTGATCAAGCGCCGCTTTTTATTTGTACTCTTTGTGATAAGGCAGATTCTTCCAGGCCTATATTTCAAAGTCTTTTTTTATAAATAGGTTCTGTCTTGCTAACTAGATAAAAGCACAAGAAATGATGTAAGATAAGATATTTCACCAAATGCTTATATTCTATCACATTTCTCAAGGATTGTTCACTTAAAAAAATAAATAAATAAAATAAAGCAGTTCATATGTTAATTAGGCAGTCCCCAAAGCATGTTTTTCTATGACGGGGATTGGCTGGCAAATACTCTCATGTCCTCTGGTAATAACCAAAAGATGTCATCAGGGGCAGCACTGCTCATTCTCACTGGCTCTTATTGTTATATAGAGTGAAATGGACATGTTGGCTGCAGCAAGAGTCTCCAGAGCAGTGGATTTGTGGGCGTAGGTGGGCATATTTGCAGAATTTCAGGTTACAGCTTGACCCCTGCCTTCTAAGAGGTCTTGAAGACAGATGACTTATTGTATGGGCCAAAACCGTATTAAATCCATGTGACTGTGGATTATCAGCAGACATTTCAGTTTCTATCAGTAACAACAACAACAACAAAACTTCCCCCTTCCAAGTCTTTGCTTCATCTTTTCTAGTCAGATCACAGCTTGAGATACATCTTGTCACATATCTTTCCTGTCACTGACACTGACAAGCACCTATTTTTAATTCATTTCCTGCTGAAAAGCTATAGACAGATTAGCCTTGCGCTTCCTCATTTATTACTCAGGTACAGCTGTCCCCACACTACAGAAGTTTGACTTAACACTGTTTTGACTCAACAATGGTGTGATGGTGATACGAATTCAGTAGAATGTCAATAAATTACACAAGATATTCCATACCTTTTTTTATGAAATCAGTTTTGTGATAGATGGTTTTTCTCAACTGTGGGCTAATTTAAGTCTTATGAGCACATCTAAGGTAGGCTCAGCTAAGCCATGCTATTCAGCAGGTTCAGGAGATTAGGTGTGTGGAATGGAAATGGATATTTGATGTAGGATATTTTCAGCTGTCATTGGATTTATCGGCACAGAACCACATTGTAAAGTCAAGGAGCATCTGTGCGCCATATCATCCTAACACCCTGCTACACCTTTCTCTTGCACATTTTTTTCATAAGACATTTTCTTTCCATTTTATACTCAGACTATTCAATCAAGGAAAAACTCCAGTTCAGAAGATTTTTCTCATTCGAACTAGTTGAACAGGTGGTTGCTAATCTTTCTTTGAGCACAGTCTGAAATGAAGCTCATTTCCATGTTTTTATCTGCCAGAGAAAATATAGGCAGTGTCATCGTAATAGAAGATAACTGAAGTGAAAAGAAGAAAAAATAAACTGTCTTCTGGGTATATCTTCTAGCCAGATCTGGATCATAAAAAGCTGGAACCGTGTTGTAATGAAATTGTGTCAATTTCACATGAGACCCAGGCATCGCGTGATTTCAGGTTGTACAAAAAACTTCACAGGACACTACTGTGATCGTTCACCCTCATTCAGCAATTGTTCATCCTTCTCCCTTCTAGGAACTAACGTCCAAGAGGCCCAGAACATACTCAACAACAGTGGGCTGCCCATTACGTCAGCTATCGACCTGGAGGACGCAGCCAAGAAGGCTGTAGCTAGTGTGTCCAAGAAGTGACAGCTTCATCCTGCTCCCTTGGGGAGGGAGGCCATTCCTCTCTGCGAAGGGGTAGTTCTCTCATCACTGTGAAGGAGATGGTTATCTTCTTGGGAAAAAAAGAGGGGAAGGCACGCACAAGAATCACTGTGTGACGAATCTTAAATGTATATTTTATTGAATAAGCTGTCTAGACAGCCTCAATCTGATTTTACTTACAGTCTCCATAAAAATAATGTCCTGTGTTCTCATACTTCTCTATCATGGCAAGCCTGCTCAGCAGATAGTGTTTTGCCAACTTTGAGGAGTAGTCTCTGTGTCTAAATAATGTGTGTATGTACAGAATTGGAAATCAGGTCTGGGTTTATTTCCAAGAATTTTGATGAACATCTAATCCTATATAACAAAAAAAATCACAATCTATAAAATATTCAAATGAGATGACATTTAACATATTAACCACCAAAAAGGCACAGCTAAGACATTCAGGCAAGTAGCCATTACACACAGTGGCAGCTTTTACAAGTTTCCAATTCCAACGTGTGTTTTAAAGTGGAAAGTCTGCATTAATATACCACATATGCATTTTTACCATTTTGCCTTAATAACAAATAATACTGTTTACGTTACACTAAAAGCCAAAAGCCTTATTTGTGATTTTGGAGTAGACTTTTCCCTTTTAATGTTAAAAATGAAGGATGCTGATTCTCATGGAAATCTTTATAATTAAGTCATTTCAAGATGAGACAACACTGAAGATCAAATTGTTTTGACTCTCAGCATCTTCCTTCACTTATCTCACTCCCTGCTCCCTGGAACTACCAGTTTGTGCTTTAAGAAATGGAAAAATGTATTTGAATAGAATGTGGCTTTCTTTTTCATAGTGTCCATTTTTGTGATAGGAAAAAAATTGAATTAGATTTTTGTTTAAATTTTGGTATATTTTTCTCTGTATACAAATTTAAATAAAATCTTGTTTTGTAATCTCTAAGATCTGTGTGTATTTCCAATTTTAGTCAGTTTTATTCCTCAAACAGTTCTTCTTTGTTAACTAAAGTAAAATTTTAAGCACCCTTCCCCAGCCTACTGAATGGTCCTTCTCTTGGCTAAGGGGACTCTCCCTAGTCCCCGTCCCCCCCAAAAAACCTTTAAAGCTGAGTTGTCAGCCATTAGGAGGAGGGAGGTCACAGAGACCTACTTACACCCTGTTCCTTTTGTAGTTACTTTTTGTAGCAGTAAGATACAAAATCATTAACAGGCCAAAGGCCATGTAAGACAAACATTCAATCACACTTGCAGGTCATCAATTTACTTAACAGATCACTTGAGTCTCTCCACATATGTGTGGTGGCTTGTCTCTGATTAGCAGACTTTTTTGTCCTAAGACATTCCAAGCCTTTGAACCAATTACAAATCAAAGAATCTTTCAGTTTCTATAACCTGTAATGCCCTGCTTGGACAAGTCTTGCCTTTTCAGGTCAGATTAAAGTACACTTTCCCTATGACTTTACATGTAATTTCTGTCTCCCTAAAATGTATAAAGCCAAACTGGAACCCAAGCAGAGCAAGCCCACTTGCTCAAGGCAAGTGAGAAACTTAATATTGCATAGATCCACATTTGCCTGGGGGAAATAAACCATTTGATAGGTCAGTCTCGTGTCTTGTCTTAAGGGCTATGCAATAAATGGAAAATAGTAATGTGTTTTTTAAGGTGTATATAGTCTTTTGATATTGTAGTAACCAATTAGTATGGTAAAAGAAATGATCTATATTTTATCAATTAGGCAATAATTAGCCATATTTGAATTTTTTGCTCTTTGCACAGAAAGGTCTGTGTTTGAATCACTTGTAAAAAATATTTCTGATCAACCCAGTTTGGAGGTGGGTATAAAGGAAGTCAATCATTCAGGTAATTATTTTATAAAAGGATTATAGTAAGCATAGACTCTCATTTTCAAATAAGTTCAAAGCCACCAGAACTTGATCTGTTTGTATGTCGGCCCAATCTGTCTCTTGGTTTTATCCTTAGGCCCCTTCACACGGTAGATAGTAATATGCTTCCATAAGGTAGCAGTACGGCTTCTGGCCGTTTCATGGAGAGATTTACAAGGTTAGCATCCCCAGAAGAGGAGGGAGGGAGGGAAAGAGAAAATGAAAGAGAAAGTAGAAAGCTGGGAGGGAGGGAAGAGAGAAGAAAGGAAGGAGAGTAAAGATGGGAGGAAGTAGAAATCAAGAAAACAAACTTCTGTTTTAGAAACTCTAAGCTGCAAGAATTGAGTCTTGATGACTCTGATGACCAAGTTTGGGTCAGTGACCCACCCCTGATTCATTCTTGGCCAGAGTTGACAATGTTCTGATGAATCCAGCCTGATTTAAGCATTCCCTCCATAACCTGAGGGTGACAACAGCCTCAATCTACCAAGACTGAGGGTAGGGGAGGGGGAATGGTTGCATAAGGAAAATGTGAGCCCTCACTCAAAGAAATAGTGTATTCTGGGATGGAAAAATAAGAGATGTCAACCATGGGATGATGAGCTTAAACAAAAGTATTTCTAAGGATGCTTTCAGCCCTAAAATTTTATGGTTCTATTTTATTAATTTCATACTACTTTTTTTGTTGTCTGTTTCATTCATGAGTACAGGTTATCAGGGTTTTTTGTTTGTATACCACTTGAGTCATCTAAATATTTGGCCATAAATTGTCTTGAACTATAATGTTCATGTAAAAAAACAGTGGCCTTGAGGCATCCAGGTCAATTTTAGTTTCTTTTTAACTTGTAGTTCAATTCATAGATTAGCAAAATAGTCAAGAAACTTTTTAAAGGGCCCAACTAAATCTGTGACTCATTTCTAATTAATTCTTTTACACTTTATGTCTGTGTCCATCCCCTTTAATTTGTTCTCTGAAAAACAATTATTATCTTGAAGGATTATGGGACATTTTTTAAATCAAAAGCCAAAATAAAAAATAAGAAAAACCTTTGAGATTTCTAAAGTAGACATTTAAAGGTCTTACTGTGATTTGTAGGATACAATATATGTTCAAAAATAAAATCAGTCTAGGCAATGGTAGGTTGCACCTGTAAACCCAGCATTTGGGAGGCTGACATGGGAGGATCGCCTGAGGCCGAGAGTTTCGGATCAGGCTGGGCAATATAGCAAGACTTCATCTCTACAAAAAATTTTAAAATTAGCCAAGCATTCAAATACGTGGTATGCACCTTTAGTCCCAGCTACTTGGGAGGCTAAACTGAGAAGATCACTTGAGCCCAGGAGTTTGAGATTTTAATTAGCTATGATGACACAACTATACCCCAGCCTGGGCAACAGAGTGAAACCCTATCTGTAAGAAAGATTAAATTCGAGTAAGTGACAAAGATACGTAAGAGTGGGAAACAGTGGAAAGGAGATGATCTTACATATCCTATTTCTAAAGTTGGCAAACTGAAGACCAAGAGCCTATTTTAGTAAATTAGGTTTTGCTGGTGCACAGCCACACCCACTTATGCATTAAACACATCTCCATGCTACTTTTGTGCTACAACAGAGTTGAGTAGTTGTGATAGAAAAAAACTTTATGGCTCTAAAATATTTTCTCTTTGACCTTTTACAGAAAAGGTTTTTCAACATCTGCTCTAGATAAATAAAAAATACAACATTGTCCTCCAAATGCCAACAACAGATTATTGTTTCCAGACCTAGAAAAGGTAATTTTAGGCAGTACAGTGAAACATAAATGAAAATGAAGGAAACAGACTCTTTGTTCTTTCCATTTTAAACCCTATGAGAACTTTCTAGTCTACAAAAGGCTGCTTGCTCATGAAAACCTATATGGTTATATTGATTTGTGTCTTTCCATCGCCATAAGAACTGTCTGCAGATAGCTTGTTGAGCTTTTGAATATATGATGTTCTCAACTACTTACAGATGTGTTGGAACAATATCAAATCATACATTTTATATGTATGAATTAAACTATCAAAGAGCTATACCTATCAAGTCATTTTCAAAGTGATCCTTGTTAGTGACCGTGTTGTGCATTGTTTAGTCTTGGGGTCCTGGGAAGATAATGAGAAAGCTGCAAAGGACTTTCATGTAGCTGATCCCCACAACATTCCTGGGAAGGCATTCTTCCATTTTATCAGTGAAAAAACTGTGACACAATGAGATAAAGTTGCTTTCTTAAAGTGTCACAGTGGCAAAAATTTAGACTTCTGGCCCTCTTGTTCTCATGTAATTCTATCACTTTTTCTATTGTTCAAAAGAATTTTCTGTGATGGTGGCAATGGTCAATACTAGTGTTGTGCAATCAGTAGTTATTAACCACGTGTGATTTTGAGCACTGGGAACTGAATTTTAAAGTCTATTTAAGTTCAATTAATTAAAAGCACATGTTAGTTGCTACCATATTGGATGCTACAGTTCTGTTGTCTGAATCTAATGTGTATTAGGATGAATAACTTCAGAGAGGCTCACCTTGATTGTGTGCTTACCATGTGCCAGACCTTTACCTAGGTGATCAGAGTTAATCCTCTTAGCAGCTCTATGAATCTATCGTTCCTGTTTTACATGTAAGAACATTGTCATTCAGAGAAGTTAAGTAACATGATCAACTAGTAAGTCATGGCCTCTCAGGGCTAAAACTCTGATCTAAGTCCAAAGCCACTGCTCTGTTTTATACCTATGTGTGTAGGAGACTGAGCAACATGCACACATGTGTAAGCACACAATCAAGGTGAGCCTCTCTGAAGAACAGCACCAGTTCTTGAGGGAAACGCCAAGAGCAGGAGAGTCTCCTGGCTGGCCTAGAAATGTTTTGCAGCCTGGAGAAAAGCCCTCAAGGAACTTAGTGCTCTAATGAGATGAGATAGGTAACTCCTTAGTAAGCAGGCTTGGACCTTGAGCATTTGTGGTGCTTCAGGGTAGGAGTCGAGCCTGTGGAGAAAGAGCACGTAGTGATCCTTAAGCACATGGTCCTTGTATGTGGGGCTTCACACACCTATTGTATAGAAATAGCCACTGCAGAGGTAGCTCAAGGCTCGCTCTCCTGCAGCCACAATGGGTGTTATTTGGAGGCTGGCTCTCCTGCACCTCTGGAGAGCCTCACCTTTTGCAAGCTCATACTTTCAATCCACCTACCGGCTGTTTCATGCATGCAGAGCCAGTGACACAGCAGCTCCAACATATGAGGCCCATGTTCACTATGGTTGTGCCACTTAACAGTCATGATAATCTGAGGCAAAGATATTTAGCAGGCTGGATTCTTGAATATATTGCTTGTTCAGTGTATCCCATACTTTGAGAAGCAGGATTTTAAAACTTAAAGATCAACGCGTGCAGCTGAGCAGGTTGTATGGACTATAACATGAAAGGCACCTCCAGGGCTTCCACAGTATGTAAAGCCAGAGCCACTTTCTAAGGATCCAATTCCAAGTGCCTCCTCCTTGATTTACTGCCTTCCCAACTTTCTTTTCTTTGTTTGTTTGTTTGTTTGTTTTGTAGAGATAGAGTCTCACTTTATTGCCCTTGGTAGAGTGTCCTGGCATCATACAGCTCACAGCAACCTCCAACTCCTGGGCTTAGGCGATTCTTTTGCCTCAGCCTCCTGAATAGCTGGGACTACAGGCGCCCGCCACAATGTCTTCCCAACTTTCAAAACCACAAACACCCAAAAGGTAGACGGCAGAGGGACAGGGGTGTAAGGGCTGTAGACAATATTATCACAGCATTAGGAGAAAATTCACTTTGCAACCTTTACCCTGCTTCTGAAGAAGTTTAGGTCCAGTGGTCATATCTCATATTTCCATATGTGCAGTAGACCAGGAGCAATTCCTAGACCCCTCATGCCAAACTTCACAAATCTAAAATTCATTAAATTTTATACATCAGCTATGGGAATTGTCTTTAAAATTTTTTTGTCTTGTTCCTTCCTTGTGTTTGCAGAAGCAGCAACATGGATGTATGTTTATTTAACTGGGAGCTCTCCTACTTCCTTCCCTAACAGGAAAGAAAAAAAATGAAAGCAATTATGACGAAGTAGCCATTTAGACATCAGTTCTCAGAGATCAGACAATAACTTGGAGAGACAGAAGATTTAAAGGTTCTTTTTTGGAACCTTTACCCTATTTTTTTTTCTTAAATCTTCTTTAATATTGAGCATTCGTGTGCTCTCTATCATCATAATAATGATTTTCTGAGGGGGGAAAAGGTTTTAAAAGTTCTTATGATAAAATGCAAAAGCCACAGGGTGGCACCTCTGGCTCAAGGAGTACAGCACTAGCCCCATATACCAGGGGCATGGGGTTCAAGCCCAGCCCCAGCCAAAACTGCAAAAAAAAAAAAGCAAAAGCAACATCAGACCCAGAAAAAAACAAAAAATTCCCCAAGCAATACAAACTTACTTTTTGCAGTAAAGTTTTCCAAAATATGGAAGCAACCCAAATGCCTATCAATTAATGAATAGATTAAAAAAAAATGTGGTCTATCCATGTAATGGAATATCATTTATCCCTAAAAAGGAAAGCACTAGCAATAACATGTTACATACAGAGGAGACCCCCGCAGGCCTCATACTGATTATTTGAGGACTGTTTTGCTTATCTGTGCTGTCAAATATCAGAAAAAGTATGCATGGAACTTTTTTTTTTTTGCTCATCAGCTTTTGTTAGCATGTGTAATGTGTGGCACAAGGCAGCTCTTATTCTTCCAATGTGCGGCAGAGAAGTAAAAAAGGTGGGCATCCCTGTAACACGAATAAACCTTACAAGCATTACGCTAAATGAAAAAACCCAGTCCAAAATTGCCACATATAGTATGATTCCATTATATAAAATGTCCACATCAAGCAAATGTATAGAGACATAACGTAAAGTAGGACAGGAGAGCGGGTGGAGAGTGGGAAGCAATTGTCAGTGGGTATGGGGTTTCATTTTGAAGTAATAAAAATGTTTAGAAATTAGATATTGGTGATAGTTTGACAAGTCTGTGAATATACTAAAAATCACTGAATTGTTCATTTTAAATGGGTTGATTTGATGGTATATGAATTCTGTTTCAATAAAGCTGTTTTTAAATAAATAGCTTTAGGAATTATATGCAGTGAATCCCGCTTATTTGCATTTTCGTTCAATGTGGTTTCAGCCATCTACTGTCAACTGTGTTCAGGGAAGAAGTAAGTGCAGTACAATAAAACACATTGGGAAGAAGAGTAAGACCACATTCACATAATGTTTTTAATAGTATATCATTATAGTTGTTCAATTTTATTATTGCTATTAATCTCTTACTGAGCCTAATTTATAAATTAAACTTTTGAAGGAGCTCAGGAAATTTCACCCCAGAATATGACTCCTTGGTATAAAGAATATTTTTAATTAAAGCCCCTTAAAGATCAAGAGGCTTTGGGAGAGACTTTCTCTCTATCTGTGCAGAATCAGACAGATGGCATCAAAAAGAACAATTGTCTTTCCTTCCCCTCCCTGTTATCTCAATATATTGTAGGAAAGAAGATCAAGAATGCAACCAGACCTGGCCTACATCATTTTAAATATAATACCTGTCTCTCGGGTTAATTTAATTTCCAAAAAGAATCATTTAGTAGTCAAACTGTTTTCCCTATCCATTCATTCTCCCAGGTATTTTGTTCATCCTTCCTAGTAACCATTTATTGCCCTAAACAGAATTTTCTATACTTCTTATCTAAAAGGCTGTATAAAAATATTTGGGTCCCACTGAAATATTGAGTAATGACTCTGTGATTCTCCCTGTATGCACAGTAAATGAACTTCTTTCTCTTGTTTATCTGCCTTTTTGTAACTGGACTTTTCAGCAGACCTCTGAGGGTGAAGGGTAAGTTTCCTGTCACTCCTATAGCGTGGTGTGCCCTGCAGGATCTTTAAAGCAACTTGGCTCTTCTGAAGCTGCGGGGAGGAGAATCTGGACTCTGACCAGCTGGTGACCTGGTAAGATACCTTCATTTACCACTCAGACTCCTGGTTTGCTTGCTTGCTTCCTTTCTTCCCTCCCTCCTTCCCTCCCTCCCTTCCTTCCTTCCTTCCTCCCTCCCTTCCTTCTTCCCTCCCTCTCTCTCTTTCTTTCTTTTCTTTCTTTCCTTTCTTCTTTTTTATTGAGAGAGTCTCACTTTATTGCCCTCCATAGAGTGCTGTGGCATCATAGCTCACAACAACCTCAAACTCTTGGACTCTTGGGCTCAAATGATTCTCTTGCCTCAGCCTCCCAAGTAGCTGAGACTATAGGCACCTGCCACAGTTCCCAGCTATTTTTAGAGACGAGGTCTCTCTTTGGCTCAGGCTGGTCTTGAACCTCTGAGCTCAGGCAATCCACTTGCCTTGGCCTCCCAGAGTGGGAGGATTACAGGCGTGAGCCACGGCACCCAGCCTAAGACTCCTGGTTTTCTTATGTCTCTGTGGACTCCAGTTGAGCCCATGGTAAAAAATCATTGTCCTTTCCAAATTTAAGGTTAATGAGAGGAAAGTTTTTTGTAAGTGACTGGTCTTGGTACAGTGACTCTGGTATATTTGTTTGGTACTTTGTGGTGTGAATGTTTATGTTGTCTGATCCTTTCCTCTCATAAATATATTTTGTTGTTGTTGCTGTTGTTGTGTTATTTTGTATTTTCTTGTATTTCTGTGTCATTTTGTCATAAAGAGGCTTACCATAGGGTAGCATGGGTCTCGAACCCTTGCTGGCCTGCCTTTAGAGCTGGTGACTCAGGACAGCCAGTTATGCAGCTCTGAACAATATCTATTAAAGACAAATTTTGCTGTAGGCCCTCCTACCCCCATAAAAAATGTGTGAGGTTCCCCTTTCATCCTGTTACAAGTTCCTGAACTTATCTTGTGACTAAGTGGGAATTTTCTCCTCGGGCTCCACCATGTAAGGGGCATGTTTTGGGGGAAACACCCCAGGTAACCAGTCTGAAAAAATATTGGGATTCTGAGGCATATCAGCCCACTCTTTGTACCAAACACATCAAGCTGTAGGGGAGTCTTTGTCTTAAAAGGTCCTATCTCAAGTTTAATTCTGAGAGTGAATTTTGGGGGAATCATGGGAACTACCTTCTTTATGCCCTTTCCAGGAAAACTCTAAACCTGGGCTTTTTTTTTTTTTTTTTGCAATTTTTGGCCGGGGCTGGGTTTGAACCTGCAACCTCCACCATATGGGGCTGGCAACCTACTCCTTTGAGCCACAGGCGCCGCCCCTTCATGGTCTTTCTATGACGAGGCTTATTAGATTGAGTAGCTTTAAGAATAAGTATAACACTGAGAATTTTTTATTTTATTTTTTTTTATTAAGTCATAAACATATAGATCATGTATACATTAATGCATTTATGGGGTACAATGTGCTGATTTTATATACAATTTGGAATGCTTACATCGAACTAGTTAATATATCCTTTACCTCATTTACTTAATTATTGGGTTAAGACATTTATACTCTGTACTTAATAGATTAGACATGTACCCTTGCAATATACACCACAAATGTACTCCCACTATTTACCCTTCCTCCATCATAAACCTCCTCCCTCCCCTCCCTTCCCCCTCCTCTTCCCTCCTTCATCCTGGGCTATAGTTATGATTTATCTTTCATATGAAAATGTGAGTAATTGTAAATTGGTTTCATAATAGTACTGAGTATATTGGATACTTTGTCTTCCATTCTTGAGATACTTTACTAAGTAGGATATGAGAATTCCGGGTATTAATAACCAAAAGATGGATCCTTTAAATGATATTTTTAAAAAATAGATTTTAGAGATCTCTTATTCTATACAATTGCCTTATTTGTATTAATAGAGAAATTAGATTAAAAGAAAGACACATAATGCTGTGACTAGCCTTAAAAATTCTCTTAACAAAATTCAAGAGCAAAATAAGACTAAATAAAGGGGGGGAAAAAGCAACAGTATATACTATCTCAGATAGGACAACAATAAAAGTCACTTTACCTTGTGGCCTAGTGGTTCTGTGCTTTCCCCTCAGCAGCCTGAGTTTGATTCTGGGGCAGGGAATGAGCCTGTTCTGGTTTGATATTTGTGTAACTTCTGCCATTTGTTCATTCTTTCCCCTTCTGTTTACAACTATTATTTTCCTGTATTCTGTAGGGGCTCACGGAGCTTTTCAACATTTATGCATAAATAGCTAAAAACCTGAGACCCTAGAAAATACAGTTGAACAAAAAAATATGGCTTACACCTCATTTATGGTTATTGAGACTTCTTTGAGCTGTTCTTGTGGCTTTTCTGGATTTCCTGAAAACTGTTCTCCACTGATTTGGAGTCGCCACTTGTGCCTGTTACTATCTGTGGCATTGAGCCTTCACCCGGGGTTAAGAAAAGCATTGAATTTTATTTCCAGCTCTTTATTTCTATGACTTCATGGACATAAGGAGGCAATCTTACCAATTGGTACTAATATTTTGTGTGTTCATGGAAAGAATAGTAGCTTTCTTCCCCAGATTCAAATGAAAGATCTATTAATTTTTGAAAATCATTTTGGACCTCTATCAAAAAATTACTGTTTCTTAACTACAAGACTATGTATTAAAATATTTAAGTTTATTGTTCTTAGTTAGATGCATTTTTTTAAATGATCCTATGTTTTTACAGTCTCTTTAAAAATTGCTTTCCTTCAAAGGAAATTTTAAACATTCAGTTAAATGAGAACTCTTTAAATTTCTGTTAATTGATTAAAATGTTACACAGGCTGTGTGGACACATTGTCATTTGTAAGCTTCCAGAATGTTGCATGTGAATTAAAAAAAAATTTAATGTTGAATACATTGAAATTCATTAAGCAAAAAAGGAGCACAGCACTCTCCTGAGGGTGACAAAGTGAGACTTTGTTTCAAAAAAAACAAAGAAAGAAAGAAATTCATTACCCTGCCAGAGGATAAACAGATAATAAGGAAGTGGCTAAGGGTGGAAAGTGAGAGCCGAATTGTAGCTAGGAACCAAATTGCAGCTAGGAACCGTTCCCTAGTGGGAACATATACAGTCAAAATCTGCTAGTGGACCAGGCATGGTGGCTCACACCTGTAATCCTAGCACTCTGGGAGGCTGAGGCAGGTGGATCACTTGAGCTCAGGAGTTCAAGACCAGAGTCAGCAAGAGTGAGACCCTATCTCTACTAAAAATAGAAAAAGTAGCTTAACGTTGTGGTGGGAGCCTATAGTCCCAGCTACTCAGGAGGCAGAGGCAGGAAGATCACTTGAGCCCAAAAGTTTGAGGTTGCTGTAAGCTCTGATGCCATGAGCATCAGAGGGCAACAGAGTGAGACTTTGTCTCAAAAAAAAAGGTACAATAGAATAAACATGTATTGAAATAAAGGTGGAATTATGTCTAAAGATTGGAAATGAACATTGTTCCAGGAAATATCAATAAATTGATATTTAAAGAAAAAAGGCTCTCAACTTCAAGGACAAAGAGGGAATCTTTGGGTGTCCTGACTGAGCATGTAAATGGGAAAATATAGGGGAGAAGTATTTATACTGGACTGATAGTTCTCCTCAACCACTTTTTAATACCAAAGATAATGAAACAGATCTGCAAAATTATTAGGGAAAGAAAACATTTGCTAAGAATATCACACACCACTAAATATTCACTTTATCACAAAAATTGGGAACAACTTTGATAGCTAAAGTAGTAAATGGAATAAATTATATTCTATACAAACAATGGAAGAGTATGTAGGCATTAAAAAAGAAGTAGGCGTACAAGTACACTTGTGAAAAGGTGTTCATAATATGTATATGCTGCAAAAGAGCAGTAACAAAACAATATATATGATCTTTTTAAAATAATTTGTCCAAGTAAGAAATCTATACATGCACACACACACACATATGTAATTGATAATAAGAATATAAACAAAACTAAAGAAACAAAACTGTAGAACAATAATCTAATTGAATGTTAGCTGTTGACTGGATGCCATTTTACTCCAGTCTGGACATTTTGCAATGTCTAAGCAGTTGTGCCCTACTATTTTTTTCTATGACACACATTGTAAGAATAAGAGTTGTCTTGAGCCACGTATGAAATACACAAACATAAATGAAAACTGATTAGCAAAAAAATAAAATAAAATAAAATAAAAAGTGTTCATGCATACTTTTCATGATATCCAACACCACAGAGAATTAAAAACAAACAAACAAAAAAACCCCAACAAAATCAACATATGGCTGGCCTATGGGCCACAGGTTAGATGGCTGGTCTATGAACCCTAGCTAGAGACATTTCTATTTGTCAAAACTAGGGAATGCTCTTCAGTCCTAGTTGGTGAGAGGCTAAGATGCTACTAAATGTCCTAAAATACGAACATTGCCCTCCACCATAAAGAGTGATTCTGCTCAAAATGTCCTCAGTGTCCTGGCTAAGGAAACTTGATTTGATTGTATTTACTGATTTAGTATAATAAATATGGGTTACTGGTATAACAAAAATGAAAATCACCCCCCAAAAAGAACCACATAAAGTGAAGCTATTGGAGCTTGCTTATTAGGTAACTGTATTAAACTTAAAAAGATATAAATGCATATAAATTCAAGTTAATCTTGAATTAACTTGTAAATGTTCTAATATAGTAAAAACTTACATAAGTTTTACTGTTCTTTTAGTATTTTATTTGGGAGGATAAATATCAAATTTTGAGAAGAAAATATGGTATATACAAACCCAAGTAAATTTCCTTTTAAGCTGGTCTACCTAAAAACATTTAAAAATCTCAGGCAGTGCCTGTGGCTCATCGAGTAGGGCGCTGGTCCCATGTACTGAAGGTGGCAGGTTCAAACCTGGCCTCGGCTGAACTGCAAAAACAGAAAAATAGCCGGGCATTATGGTGGATGCCTGTACTCCCAGCTACTCTGGGAGGCTGAGGCAAGAGAATCGCCTAAGCCTAGGAGTTGGAGGTTGCTGTGAGCTGTGTGACGCCACAGCACTCTATCGAGGGCGATAAAGTGAGACTCTGTCTCTACAAAAAAAAAAAAAAAGACATTTAAAAATCTCATTCACTTTACATTTTCGTACATCACATTGCTTCTCAGCATTTTTGACTCAGATCAAGTGTAGTACATTTTCATGTCTCACAGTAAAATGCTTATTTTAGTTTAGATCTTTAATTGGAATAATTAGTTACTGATTCTCAATGAATGTATATTTCATGGGTATATTGCCCAATTTTGTTCAAAGTATAGAACTTACTTTTTCTATGATATGCCTTGTAATTATCGATCATGTTTCTCATGTTGAGTCTCTTAAACCTTTGAAGTGCAGGGTCTGAAATTTGAGTATTTAATAAGAGGATGCCACGTTGTGTTCTAGTGTTGAACACCCAGCATATGGATCTGTGCTGAGGCATTTGGGGGGGGTGAAACTTGCTGGGCATTGCACAAGGACAACAGACCCCTCAGAGACATCACTGGTGAATGTGGCAGAACTTTGCCTCCTGAGTGTAAAATAACTATGTTCAAGAGAATCAACAGTTCTTTGCAAACTAATAGTGCTGGCAGGCACCAAGTTCTGCTCAATGTCATTTTCCTACAAGTGTTCAAGTTGCAAACAAAGCTGGTGAGTTTCAGGTTCTTCTGAGTCATCTCATCCTTTAAAACCAAACCTCTTCAGGATCACTGTCCCAGGATACACCATTTTAAAATAGGCCTTGGAAAATGTAGCTAATTAAGTTTAATTCAAAGAAATGTTTACTTAACATCTGCTGGTCCCAGGCAACATGGCAGCTACAGGGAGAAAAGAGATTAAATATAGACTCTCTGCTCAAGAAATGAGTAACCCAGATGTGCTAGGAACTACTCACTGCAACTTAACAGGACTCCAAGAAGTGGTGGAAAATGAAACCCTAGAAAAACCTGAAAAGAATTTCCTACAGATGATGATCCTGCCAAGTGTTCATGGAATGTGTATGTCAGTGTGAAGAATTTTGTTTCTTTGGGAGATTTAGTCATCAGAAAGATTGTTTAAATGGAACACATTGTTCTTAGTAAAGCATCACAAGAATGGGGACGCAAGAATCCCATGTACTCAATTCTGATATGAGGACAATTAATGATCTAGTACAAGGTTGCGGAGTGGGGGCAGGAGAGAGCAGCAAGAGGGAAGGAGGGGGCTGGGGTCTAGGTGTGTGACTCAGCATTTGGGGGTGGGACACAATTATAAGAGGGACTGCACCTAACAAATGTAACCAGTGGAATTCGGTTCTTTGTATCCTTACTGAATCCCCAACAATAAAAAATAAAAGAAGAAGAAAAGATTTGTCAAGGGTTTAAATTAGCTTAACAGAGAATAATTAAGTTGTAAATTTTTAAAGCCAACTTTCCAAACTTATAGATCTTCTTATTCTATTTATAAGTCATCCGCTTTTGACAAATCACTTTTAAAGGGCTTTTGATTCATGTTTTCAGTGGAAATGTCTTTAAACATTCAAACTGCCTGTACAAATTTAATACATTCATTTTCTTTTTAAGTATTTTCAATTTTATACTAAGCCATTCCAAGTGCTTAAGTAATTCTCATAAATTTAGTAAATTTAAACTTAAAAAAATGGTCATTCTTTGGCTCAGTGCCCATAGCTCAGTGAGTAGGGTGCTGGCCACATACACTGGAGCTGGCGAGTTGGAGCCCGGCCCAGGCCTGCTAAACAACAACAACTGCAACCAAAAAATAGCCAGCTGTTGTGGCAGGCACCTGTAGTCCCAGCTACTTGGGAGCCTGAGGCAAGAGAATCACATAAGCCCAAGAGTTTGAAGTTGCTGTGAGCTGTGATGCCATGTCTATCAAGGGCAACATAGTGAGACTCTGTCTCAAAAAAAAAAAAAAAAAGTTATTTTTAAATTCTTTGAAATGTACCGATATTGTTTGTATACTTGGTAAAATTTCAGCGTAATATGAAGTGCTCAGTCACACATTAAATTAGAAACCAGATGCTGAAAATATTGAACAATGGAGTACCTTAAACATTTCTGTAGTTTGAATCTTGCAGGACTACCTGAAGGTGTAGCAGCTAGTCACTATGGCCCGGACACTGACTATGTTCTGATACTATTCTTGTTAGCAGCACAGATGGGAGTCACTGAGTCCTTTTTATAGGTGAAAACAATGACTTTTTAACCTGAACACACGTATAACCTGGTGGCTCTCATAGCCCTCATAGTCATATTCAGATCTACTCTTAGAAATGTAGAGTTCTATTCAGTTTATTTTTTTTTAATTTATGTATTTATTTTTTTACAGTTTTTAATTAAATCATAGCTGTATACATTAATGCAATCATGGGGTACAATGTGCTGGTTTCATATACAATCTGAAATATTTTCATCAAACTGGTTAACATAGCCTTCAGGGCATTTTCTTAGTTACTGTGTTAAGACATTTATATTCTGGGGGGAGGGGCAAGATGGCCAACTGGGAGCAGCTTCCGAAAGAGGCTCTTGTCCAAAAGGAAAGATAACTTCCAGAAACTGCCCAATTAAGCTGAAGACTGGGAACCCAGACAAGAGAGAGAAGTGACAACTGCAGTTCTCCTCTGCTGAGGAAAGCTGTGACTCCAAGAAACCAAGCTTCAGGTACAAAATTCATCTGAAAGGACATGTGTCCATCCTCTCCCCCAGGTGAGGTTTTTCGGTTTTCTTTCTTTTTTCTCTTTGTTTCTCTTTGTTTGCTCCTGTAGGTTTTCTACAAACAAGCAGTGAACTGTGGACCTCTTGTCTCACTCCACAGGAGAGTGCTGTGGGAAGTGGGGACTACTAACTCAGAGAGACCCTGATGTGACACTGAACATTCTCTTCCTAGGCAGAAAAATTGAACTAAAGTCTTCCCTGCAATTCTGAACTTCCAGTACACACTTCCACCCTTACCTGGTGAACCAGAAGCCTGAACCCTGCTGAGACTGAGGGAGGAGGTTCTTGGGCAGTGCACCCCCTCCCTGTCTCCTGGACCAAGTATTCCACCTGGCAAGAGACTCCCAGTACCCCTCCGAGCATCCCCTTCCTCCCTCCCGCACATTCTTCTCATTAGTCCACAGATCACACCTCAAAATCAATCACATCCTAGGTCACAAGTCTAACCTCAGCAATTTCAAAAAAATAGAAATTATTCCTTACATCCTCTCGGACCATCATGGAATAAAAGTGGATCTCAATAACAACAGGAACTTGCATACTCATACAAAAACGTGGAAGCTAAATAAACTTATGCTGAAGGAAAGGTAAGTCATTGACAAGATTAAGAAGGAAATTTCCAAATTTTTGGAACAAAACGACAATGAAGACACAAATTATCAGAAGCTCTGGGATGCTGCAAAGGTAGTACTAAGAGGGAAATTTATAGCACTGCAAGCCTTCCTCAAGAAAACAGAAAGAGAGGAAGTTAACAACTTAAAGGGACATCTGAAGCAACTGTAGAAGGAAGAACATTCCAACCCCAAACCCAGCAGAAGAAAAGAAATAACCAAAATTAAAGCAGAATTAAATGAAATTGAAAACAAAAGAATTATACAACAGATCAATAAATCAAAAAGTTGGTTTTTTGAAAAGGTCAATAAAATAGACAAACCTTTGGCTAATCCAACCAGGAAAAAAAGAGTAAA
>CAUYON010119948.1:0-11146 GCA_963573935.1 Arctocebus calabarensis
TTGGGCTTAAGCGATTCTCTTGCCTCAGCCTCCCTAGTAGCTGGGACTACAGGCGCCCGCCACAGTGCCCGGCTATTTTTTTGTTTTGCAGTTCGGCCGAGGCCGGGCTTGAACCCGCCACCTTCAGTATATGGGGCCGGCTCCCTACTCGCTGAGCCACAGGAGCCTCCCAAGATAGGACTTTTATTAGAAAGGGGTTTAATGGTCAACTACCTTTAGAAAACATATCCCTTTCCCTGATACTCTCGATACATGAGATCCTGCAGTAAATGTTTGGGTTTAATTTAGTTTAATCTAGCATCTCTAAAATATAGTATTCCTTTTTTTCTTTTTTTGAGACAGAGTCTCACTTTGTCACCCTCGGTAGAGTGCCGTAGCGTCACAGCTCACCTCCAACTCTTGAGCTTAAGCGATGCTCTTGCCTCAGCTTTCCAAGTAGCTGGGACTACAGGTGCCCGCCACAACACCTGGCTATTTTGTGGTTGTAGTTGTCATTGTTGTTTGGCAGGCCCAGGTTGGATTTGAACCCACCAGCTCTGTTGTATGTGGCTGGCACCCTAGCCACTGAGCTACAGGCGCCGAGCCAATATAGTATTCCTTATTTCAGTAAATGGCGTTATCTTATCGTCCATCCAATGACCCATTTCAGAAACTGTCATACCTATCACGCACCCTCCCACCCCTGCCCCCTACACATACTGTATTTCTGGCCACTGTGGTCCTTCTGTAGCAGCCACCTAATTGCTTTCAACAAAAGCTCTTATAACCCAGGCTTTTGCAAAACATTGGTAAGAATTTGTAAATTTAGGCAGAGCATGATAGCTCATGCCTGAAATTCTAGTACTCTGGAAGGCTGAGGTGTGAGGATCCCTTGAGCTCAGGAGTTTGAAACCAGCCTGAGCAACAAGACACCATCTCTACTAAAAATAGAAATATTAGTCAGATGTTGTGGCATGTGCCTATAGTCCCAGCTACTCAGGAGGCTGAGGCAGGAGGATTGCTTGAGCCCAGGAGTGAGGTTGATGCCACTACACTCTAGCCTGGGCAATAGAGTAATAGAGACTTTATTTCAACAAAAACACACAAAATAAGGCAGCGCCTATGGCTCAGTGGGTAGGGCACCAGCCCCATATACTGAGTGTAGCCGGTTCAAACCTGGTCCTGGCCCATCTACAACAAAAAAATAGCTGAATGTTGTGGCAGACACCTGTAGTCCTAGCTACTCAGGAGGCTGAGGCAAGAGAATCGCTAAGCCCAGGAGTTGGAGGTTGCTGTGACCTACGATGCCACGGCAGTCTACTGAGGGTAATACAATAAGACTGTCTTCTTAAAAAAAAAAAAAAATACACACACAAAAAAAGAATTCATGAAGTTTTAAAAATTAATTTGGCCATAGAAGTATTAATTTACTTGTTTATTTATATTAATATGGTTTGTAATTAGAATATAGTGTTCCACATTTCTTTTCTTTTCTTTCTTTCTTTTTTTTTTTTTTTTTTGCAGTTTTTGGCCAGAGCCAGGCTTAAACCCACCACCCCTGGTATATGGGGCCAGCTCCCTACTCCTTGAGCCACAGACGCTTCCCTAAGTCCAATTTCTTTATCTGGCTCACTAAAGTCTTTCCAGCTTTCCTGTCAATGGTCCCTAGTCTTGCTTTTCGGTATCTGGACCTTGAGGATATTATTATCTCCATCTGGAATGTAAGATTCTGGTCTCTTATCTGCCCAAAACATACCACCTATCAAAGACCAGCTCCAGATTCAACCTCCTCCAAGGCGTCTGTAGGTCTTGCTGCTACAGCAAACTTTAGTTTCTTCCTTCTCTGAATACTTTGTAAAGGACAACATTCTGTACCAGTGACATCACATTTAGTATCCATGGTCTTCTTGTTTTACAGTTGTAAAGAATTTCACTGTATTTTTTAATTATTAGCCACCACTTTCTCCCAGGGGTTTATCACTGCTTTGCTTTTCCTGCCTCAGGTAAGCAGATAGTCAAACCTGAGGTCTGGCCAGAGAGAAGGAAGCAGGGTGGAAGTAAAGGGAGTCTCTGTTTTGTGTCCCCGAATTGCTAGAGTGATTTTTAAATTAGATTAAAGAGAGGAAGAAACTAACAAAAGATTCCCCCAGACTACGGGGAGAGAGGGGTAAGGAAAGAGGGGTGCTGAGCTAAGAGACAAAAACAGCACTTCTCAACATGCTTTGAGGCAGAATCTTAGGGAGGAGAAGATCTCTAAGGGGTGTGAGGATAGAAAGTAATAGGCCTCTGTATGAACAGAGCTCCAAGGGGACAGTAAGAGCGGGGAGAACGGCAAGATGAGTCTAAGGAGATAAGGACATGAGCACCACAAACACTCTTAACCTTGGCTTAGCAAGAAGGGAACAGAATAATTCTTGGACCTTCCACACACAGCACTGGAATCTCCAAAAGATTTGCAGGATCTAAAGGGGGTATGCAGACCTTTTAGGAAATGAGGGCTATCTAAGTGACAATTAGGGGATGCCTCATGGACAAATCATTCAAGGAACAGGTGTTATTGGTGTTATTTACGTATCCCAGAATTTAGACAACCTGGAGGTTAACTCTGCTGAACAATAAGCTTCTTCTTCTTCTTTTTAGAGACAGAGTCTCACTTTGTTACCCTTGGTAGAGTACTGTGGCATCACAGCTCACAGCAACCTCCAACTCCTGGGCTTAGGTGATTCTCTTGCCTCAGCCTCCCAAGTAGCTGGACTACAGGCACACACCACAAAGCCTGGCTATTTTTTTGTTGCAGTTTGGCCAGGGCCACCCTGGGTGGCAGCGCCCTATTCACTAAGCCAGAGGCACCACCCATGAAAAGCTTCTTAATGGAAAGGATTTCATAAAATTTTCCCTTGGCATCTCATGTAATGCCTAAGGTATTATCTTTTTTTTTAAAAGACTGAGTCTAGGCTTGGCACCTGTGGCTCAATGCCTGTGGCTCGACGGGCTAAGGCGCCAGCCACGTACACCTGAGCTGGCAGGTTCAAATCCAGGCAGGGCCCGCCAAACAACAATGACGGCTGCAACCCAAAAATGGCTGGGCGGTGTGGCAGGCGCCTGTGGTCCCAGCTACTTGGGAGGCAGAGGCAGGAGACTCACTTGAGCCCAAGAATTGGAGGTTGCTATGAGCTGTGATGCCACGGTACTCTATCCAGGGCGACAGTTTGAGGCTCTGTCTCAAAAAAAAAGGACTGATTCTCACTATGTCACTCTCGGTAGAGTGCCATGGTATCACAGGTCACAGCAACCCCCAGCTCTTGGACTTAGGCGATTCTCTTGCCTCAGCCTCCCAAGTAGCTGGGACCACAGGCACCTGCCACAATGCCTGGCTTATTTTTTGTTGTTGCAGTTTGGCCGGAGCTGGGTTTGAACCCGCCACCCTTGGTATATGGGGTTGGCAACCTACTCAACTGAGCCACAGACACTGCCCAAGTCCTTAAAAAAAAAAAAAAAAAAGGTAAATGGATAACTGAATTTATCAGTTCCCAAGAAGGAAATTCCAGATTTCAAACTACAGGTTCTCTAAGGCAATCCAGTAATGCCCTAAAGTCTGTGTTACTGCAAAGTAAATCTAGGAATCAGGACCAAAAAAAAAAAAAATGACTTCATCTTGCTATGGAGAAAAAGGATATGCTAACACTGACAAGCAACCCATTGGTTGCTTCCTGAAGCAGGGACGATGAATGGGTATGTGGGAGTTATGTCTCATCACATCATTATTGTGCCTTTTTCCTCCCCCCAATGCCCACCTGCTCTGTTGCCCAACCTGGAGTCCAGTGACATCATAATAGTTCACTGCAATTCCAGCCTTGAACTCCTGGGCTCATGTGATCCTCCTGCATCAGCTTCTAAGTAGCTGCAACTACAGGGGCACAGCACCATACTTGGCTAATTTTTTCTCTCTTTTTTACAGATGGGGCTCCCTGTTGCCCAGGCTGGCCTCAAATGATCTTCCCGCCTTGTCCTCCCAAAGTGTCAGGCATGAGCTATTGCCACTGCACCAGGCCACAATTACACCTTCTTCATAGACAGTAGGCTATGAAGCTCTTTGCAGAGACAGGCATCTCCAACACGCCCCAGAGTTCCTACTTTTTTTACAGGTGCCAGAGGAAGTGGACCAAGTCTTTTCACTAATTTTTTTCTATCTTTCTATACTGTTGGTACTGTATTTGTTTCAATCAACTTACTAATATTTTCATTTAGGTATCCAAGTGCAGGGATAAAGAAAAAACAAAAAAAGAAGAATCTTTGTTGAAACATATTACTGCTTAAATTTAAATGACTTTATCGAAATTTTTAAAAAGAAATCCTGAAAAAGTATAGATTCCAAAACTTTTATACTCCACTACAAAACAGTATATATTTGTGTAATGATTGTGTGAAAAAAATCCAAAGGTATGAAATAATAGGAAAATAAAACCTTGGATAGAAAGCAATGCCATTGGCCGGGCACAGTGGCTCATGCCTGTAGTCCCAGCACTCTGGAAGGCCGAGGCAGGTGAATGGCTGGAGCTCAGGAGTTTGAGAACAACCTGAGCAAAATCAAGACCCAGTCTCTACTAAAAATAGAAAAACTGAGGCAACAGGATCTTTTGAGCCCAAGAGTTGGAGGTTGCTGTGAGCTATGACACACGGCACTCTACTCAAGGTGACAGCTTGAGACTCCGTCTCAAAAAACAAAATAAGAAAAGAAAAGAAAAAAGAAAGCAAAGCCATTGTTGGAAATAACTAGTGTACAAATTTTAAACATATTAACTCCTTTTTTATTGTTCCAAAATAGTTCACATTCATAATAAGATAATAACTATGGTTTTAATTTTATTTTTGTTCTTTTCCAGCACTATTTTTCACAATGCAACTAACAATCTGGAAATCATTCATCGCTTATCCAGAAATTCAAAAATGTAACTATTTCCAAATAAATAAGTAATAAATAAATTCAAATTTTTTCAATGAGAAAATCTGTGGAACTAAACTTTCAAAAAAAAAAAGAAGCAGGGTCGGGGGGAAGTGGTGGGTTCAAATCCAGCCCCGGCCCAAAACTGCAAAAAAGAAAAAAGGGAGGTGGGGGAGAGAAACTACAGTGAAACAAATCACTAAACCATTAGCTATAATTTGTGCAAAACAACTTTCACAATAAACACAGTTAGCCATTGGGTTTAGGAAACCATACCTTTTTTTTTGTAGAGACAGAGTCTTACTTCATCGCCCTCGGTAGAGTGCCGTGGCATCACACAGCTCACAGCAACCTCCAACTCCTAGACTTAGGTGATTCTGTTGCCTCAGCCTTCCAAGTAGCTGGGACTACAAGCACCTGCCACAACACCCAGCTATTTTTTTGTTTTTGCAGTTTCAGCCAGGGCCAGGTTAGAACCCGCCACTCTCGGTATATGGGGCTGGCACCCTACTCACTGAGTCACAGGCGCTGCTCAGGAAACCATACTTTTTAAACCAAGAAGGTTGGAAGGTCTAGGGTGAAATATCAGATACTCACAAGCATCCCCACTATAGGAAAATACTGCCAGGATCTCCTGTGGGCACTTGTGCATTCTTATTCTGCACCTTGGATTCCCACTCCTATTATTTTCTCTCATGCTTCCTGACGGTTACTTTGTAGATCCAGCAATAATCAGGTCTTTGGTGTTGTCCTGATCAAACAACTTGGAAGAAGGCCAAAGAATGTGCACCTGTGTTTTCCAGAAGACCCTCCAGGGTCACTCCATGGTGACCGAGTTGGTGAGGACAGGGAGGTAATGAAAGTCACCCAATGAAGTATATAAGAGCAGTTCTGAGCCAGGGCCTCCATCGGTATAACGGGATTCCTCATCCTTAACTCCAAGTTACTGAAATTTATATCTGCATTTTTCCCCAATACCGATTATCCTATTTGGTTTGCAATTCAGCTTTGCTCCTCGCAACATATTTCTGATACCTCCTCCCAAACCCCATTTCACTTCCTTTCACAAGAATACCTATTGCCAGCTCAGCTGTCTGACCACAATCCAGCCTTTCAAATATTGGGCAAGAAGGGATACCCAGTTGGGACTTCAGTCACTGATGGAACACAACCCCAGACTGGGTTTCAAACAAGCCTAGTCATACAAGGGTGCAATAGAATAAAGTTTCCAAATCTGTAGATGACATGAAGCTAAAAGAGATGGCCACAGTGATGAGAGTTTTACAAGCCTCTGAGAGTTTGAAATGTTGGTTCAAGAGCAACAAACAGAATGAAATTTAACAGCCCTAAGTGTGTGTTCCAAATACCTATCTCAAACATACATAATGGAAAAAATGGCTTGAGTATTTTATGTAGAAAGACCCGAGTATATTTGTTGCTCGTAAGTTCAGTGTGATGTGATTTAGTTGCTATAAAAGCTAATCCTCTTGTGGACTGCATTAATAGAATCATGTCCAAATCACGCAAGGCAATAATCTCAATATACTCACCTTCCACTGGTCAGGCAACAGCTGAGTACTCAGTTGTGACCTCCTTTGTACATGAGGGTCATTAAAAACCACAGGCAATTCAGGGTAAGCAGACCAGGAGAGCAAAGTCTAGGCTCTTCATTGCACAAGGAATTGTTGGAACAACTGTTCAGCCACAGCAATGGCTCTATGTCAATTAAAACTCTTTCGGTTCAACAGATGACTCAGATGGCTTGAGGCAATCAGGGAGCATGTGTCCTAATGACACAGATGGGGCTGCCATTCAGATGAGATGCACAGGTTTGTTTGAACTAGTTGTTTATCTCTGGCATCTGCTCTGATTCTTTGATTCCCATAGAGTACTGGTCATATTATTATTATTATTATTATTATTTTTGATGCAGAATCTCACAATGTTGCCCTGGATAGAGTGCTGTGGCATCATCGCTCACAGCAACCTCAAACTCTTGGGCTTAAGCTATTCTCTTGCCTCAGCCTTCCAAGTAGCTGGAACTAAGGAGTCCACCACAATGCCTGGCTAGTTTTTGGTAGTTGTCATTGTTGTTTGGCTGGCCTGGGCCAGGTTCGGACCCGCCAGCTCCCGTGTACGTGTCTGTTGCCCTACCCTCTGAGCTACAGATGCCAAGCCAAGGACTAATATATTTAAATGTATGCATAGTAAAAAAGGTTAGAACATGATATAAAAATGAAGATGTAATTCTCTTTGGAGGAACTAGAACAAACAATTTTTACTTTTTTGTGTGTTTTCCAATTATCTTGTTAGGAACATATACAGTTATTTTTAATAATCAGATAAAATTTTTTTGTAAATAAAAGTAATTACATTTTCAACAGTTTCAGACAGAGTTTAGGATAGTGGATGAAACTGATAAGAACACAGATTTTTGACTCAATGATACTATGTGCCTTAAAAATAATCACAGTGTCCCTGCATTTGTGGTTGCCCTCCTAGAGTCTGTTCTCACAACAGAAGCCAATTGGGCCTGGTGCGGTGGCTCACGCCTATAATTACAGCACTCTGGGATGATCAGTTGGGTGGATCACTTGAGCTCAGTAGCTTGAGACCAACCTGAGCAATAGCAAGACCCCGTCTTTAAAAAATAGCCAGGAGTCATAGATGGAGCCCATAGTCCCAGCTACTTGGGAAGCTGAGGCAAGAGGATTGCTTGAGCTCAAGGGTTTGAGGTTGCTGTAAGCCATGATGTTATAGCATTCTACTGAGGGCAACAAAGTGAGACTCTGTCTCAAAAAACAAACAACAACAAAAAACAGAAGCCAGTTGTGTTAAAGCATAAGTCAGAGTATGTCTCTCTGATCTCTCCGCTGAGAACCCCTCAAGTACTTCTCAGCTTGCTTAGGCTAAGAGTCAGCACCCTGGCCTTCGCCCACAGGCTGCATGTGAACTGGTCCCTGTTAAGCCTCCCGTCTCATCTCCTGTAACTGTCCCTCCAGCTCCTTGGGATTCCTCTCTGGTCCTCAAATTCCATCACCTTCTCAAGTCTGCAAATGGCAAGGTTCTCAGTATACCTACCCTATTTTAAATTGCAAGCCCCCCTCCTTCAGCAGCACCTTACTCTACTCATTTTCTTTTCCCCACAGGCTTTTTTTTTTTTTTTTTTTTTTGAGACAGAGCCTTAAGCTGTCACCCTGGATAGAGTGATGTGGCATCACAGCTCACAGCAACCTCCAATTCCTGGGCTCAAGCAAGTCTCCTGCCTCCGCCTCCCAAGTAGCTGGGACTACAGGTGCCTGCCACAATGCCCAGCTATTTTTTGGTTGCAGCCGTCATTGTTGTTTGGCTGGCCAGGGCAGGATTCGAACCCGCCAGCTCAAGTGTACGTGGCTGGCGCCTTAGCCTGTTGAGCCACAGGTGCCAACTCTCCCAACAGGCTTTAGCATCTTTTAGAAAGCTAATGTAACTTCTTTTTTTGTTAAGAGACAGTCTCACTTTGTCGCCCCCAGTAGAGTGCAGTGGCATCACAGCTCACAGCAACCTCCAGCTCTTGGGCTTAGATGATTCTCTTGCCTCAGCCTCCCAAGTAACTAGGACTACAGGTGCCTGCCACAACACCCAGCTATTTTCGGTTGCAGTTTGGCCAGAGCTGGGTTTGAACCTGCCACCCTCACTATATGGGGCCAGCGCCTTACTCACTGAGCCACAGGCGCCGCCCTGTAAATTATTTTCTTACATTCTTCTTTATTATCTGTTTCTCCTCATTTGCATATAAGCTCCATGAAGACAGAAGATTTGTCTCTTTAAATATTTTGTCTGATTTGCTTAATGCTAAGAACCCAGAATAGTGCCTGACTGATAGTAAACGCAGAACGGACATCTGTTGGAAAGAAGAAGAGAGACAAGGAGGATAAGCCAAAAGAATAGAGCAAAGAAAAAAGGGAGGGAAAGAAGATCTGAAGTGGGCAAACAGATGCTTTCCCAGAGAAGGAATTCCTGAACTGGAGAGAAGCGTGGCTTGGATTACTTCGACTTTTTATTGCAACAAGATTCTGCAACAATAGGACTCTTCCCTTCTGCCACCATCACCCTGATTTATACTTACTTAGATTTATTACTTGCCAAGTGTATTAGACAGGAAGTATTTGGGTGCGGAGAAGAGAAATACTCAGGTCACATTAAACAAAAAGAGAGGTTTTAGGCCGGGTGTGATGGCTCACGCCCACATAATCCCAGCACTTTGGGAGGCTGAGATGAGAGGATCATTTGAAGCCAGGTGTTGGAAACCAGCTGAGCAACATAGTGAGACCTTTTCTCCACAAAAAATAGTAAAATCAGTCAACTTTAGTGGGTATCTGCAGTCCCAGTTACTCAGGGGGCTGAACCAGGAGGATCATCTGAACCCAGGAGGTTGCAAGGAACTATGATTATACCATTGGACTCTAGCTGGGGCAACAAAGCTAGACTCTGTCTCATGGGGGAAAAAAAGAAAGGTTCTAATTGAACATGTGGGTTAACATGGACTCTAAGGGCAGGAAACTTCAATGTGGTCCCTGAAGGGGCTGAAACCAGGCTGGCTTCTTAGTCTTTCCCATGCCTTGTGAGTATTTATGTCCTTCCCTCACAGACACCTCATTTCTCCTTACTGGACAGCCACGGGACCTCTCAGCTCCCCAGCCCATCACTAACTAGAGTCTCTGTTCCAATTCCAAATTCTTCAAAAACAGATCCAGTTAGCTTGGCACAGTTTATCCATTGTTTCCCCATATTTCATGCGGCACCAGAAGCTGTCACCAGAGACAGCAGTGTCAGAGAGTGAAACCACTACCGAACAGTCCACCCTGGTGGGCTTGGGAAGGGAGATAGTTCTCAGGGAAGAAGCATATGGGCTGAACAGGAGAACTGGCTAGCACTCCAGGGCACCACCCCTCTGGAATCTAACTGCATTAACATTCTGAACAATCTAATTGCATTTCCCAAGCAATTTCCTGTCTGGAAGAGGTTGCTGATTTCTTTGAAGCTAAAATAGGCACATCCTTCACTTTAAAAATAATAAACAGCTTTCTGAGAAACTTCTGAAGACATTTTTCTACCACCTGGAAAAGCACAGTGAGAGGATTCATCTCCCAGAATAGGAGTGGCAGGGGCTTTACCCTGAAATAGAGCTGACAACATGTTGTGAAAGTCTGCACCATAATCACAGATGTATGTATAATGATTTTTTATTATAAATAAGCTTTTGATTAAAGTATCACAAAAATACAGAAAAGTGCACAAATCCTAAGTAGTAAGCTGGATGAATTTCCAAAAATAATCACATCCGTGTAACCAGCACTCAGATCAAGATATCAGCATTACCACCCTGCTAGAAGCATCCCCTCCCCCATACTCACATACCTGAGGCAACCATTCTCCAGACTTCCATTTATCATCTTTGCCTAAAATTCCTGTTTAAGTTTTTGTTTTTCCTGTTAGACTGACTCTCTTTTTACCTTTTAAAGCAACTTTATTGAGAAATGATTAACATACATTACAGTGCATATATTTAAAGTGTATAATTTGGCTGGGCATGGTGGCTCACACCTATAATCCTAGCACTCTGGGAGGCCGAAGCAAGTGGATTGCTTGAGCTCACAAGTTCGAGACCAGCCTGAGCAAAGCAAGAGTCCATCTCTACTAAAAATACAAAAACTGAGGCAAGAGGATCACTTGAGCCCAGGAGTTGGAGGTTGCTATGAGCTATGATGCCATGGGACTCTACTCAGGGCCACAGCTTGAGACTCTATCTCAAAAAAAAAAAAAAAAAAAAAAAAAAGAACATTAAGACTCAGCACCTGTGGCTCAACAGGCTAAGGCGCCAGCCACATACCCCTGAGCTGGCGGGTTCGAATCCAGCCCTGGCCCGCCAAACAACAATGACGGCTATAACCAAAAAATAGCTGGGCATTGTGGCAGGCACCTGTAGTCCCAGCTACTTGGGAGGCGGAGGCAGGAGACTTGCTTGAGCCCAGGAATTGGAGGTTGCTGTGAGCTGTGATGCCACAGCACTCTATCCAGGGTGACAACTTAAGGCTCTTTCTCAAAAAAAAAAAAAATTAAGTGTACCATTTGATAACTATTTGGCATAATGTATACACCATGAAACCATCTCTATGACCAATATAGTAAACATATCCATCCCTCTCTACCCTAGGCAACAACTGATCCATCTTCTATCATTAC
>CAUYON010119949.1:0-11293 GCA_963573935.1 Arctocebus calabarensis
ACCTATGGTACATCTTAGAAGGGTACAGGAAAAAGTCATTTTGAATGACAGTTTCCTTAATTTATAAACCAATTAAATTCGCTTAATCATTCAATGTATTTTTAGTGAGTATTAATTATGTGCCTATTACAGCGTTAGGCATTATAATGGAGCAGAAAATAAAATAAAGCAAAGCAACTAACCCTACTCCTGCTTAACTTACAAGGTAGCTGAGACATCATATCACAAAACAGATACACCTAAGGAAGGGAACGAGGTTCCATGAGTTGGGACACGTGTGAGATTTTTAGTTGTGTGACATTAAGCAAACCATATAACACCTCCAATAATAGTGATACCATCTTTAAAATTCAAATAACTTCCCAGATATATCACATTAATATTAAATTATATAACATACTAAAATTGTTGAGCTTAATGCTTCACATCTAGAAGTCTTAAAAATTTGTTTTCTTTTTTTGGAAACAGCAGTCTATGCACTCAAATGCATTATTCAAAGATAATTTTTTATTTCCTTGCTTATTTTTTATGTTTATTTCTTTGCTTTTTTGGTTGTTTTTTGTTGAGACGGAGTCCTCCCCCCCTCCCTTTATGCCCTGAGCAGAGTGCAATGGCATCATAGCTCACTGCAACCTCACACTTGGGCTGTGGGCATCCCGCTACCTCAGCCTCTGGAAGCCTCTGGGATTACATACAGGTGCTCCCCACAGCGTCTGGCTGAGTTTTTCCAGTATTTCAGGAGTTGGGGGTCTCCCTCTTGCTCAAGCAAGTCTCAAACTCCTGAACTCAAGCAATTCTCCCTCCTCAGCCTCCCACAGTGCTGGGATTACAGGCATGAGCCACTGCACCCAGCTCAAATATAAATTTTAACACAAAAAATTGGCACTCTCATCAGACAAAAGCTATAAGGAAACCGTTGGCCAGAGTGGCACCAGAACCGAGGCAACAGTAGAGATGACTGGTTGGCAAAGTGGACAGATCACAAGAAGCGACACAGATGCCTCAGTGGGAAGGGAGAAGAAAGAAGGGAAGTGCAATGGAGAGCCAACAAACTGACATCAGTAAGCAAGGACTCTGTCAAGTGAACAGCCCGCCATTGGCTTGATCTACCAATGTTCTGAATCCATCTGACATGGCGATGGGGTGGAGGGGAAAACTGTGGTGGCTCAACTGATTTTGTGAAAATCCCTTTCTCATTCGCCCTTCTTGCTCACCATGGGTGATCTCGCTCAACCCTGGATAGCCTATTTCAATTTCTTGGGAATAGATCCATAAACTGAATCGAGAAATCATTTCCTGGATTGCTAGAAGAGGATAGAAAGGAGAATCCTTATGGAAGTATAGGAAAACTATAAAGGGCTTCAGAAATTATCTATTCCAGATGGATTTGTAGATGGAAGTGCTAAATCCCCTGATCATAAGTTTGAATTACCCAGATAGTTAACGGAGCTGCCTCTTACTGAAATACTAACTTCCCTAAGAAGGCATCCCCATCCCCTCCTGACTGTAGATATGTTAGCAGCATTCTTTGCCAATAACTTTAAAGCTTGCAAGTAAAAAAAATCAATGCTAAATGGCACCCCAAGACTATTTTCAGTAGATTTCTCTACAATTTTACACTTGATTACTGATAAATTTTCCCCATTATGTTCACTAAATTATTGCCTAGGGAACTAGAAGTTGGTTTAATCTAGAAACTAAATCATGACTCTCCTTTTAAATAACTAAACTGCAATGAGATGCTATAGTCTGTGCTTATGCAAAGGTAGTTCAGGGGAAAAGGCAACTCACAACTAACAGGTGCAATGCACATATTCTAGGTAAAGGGCACACTTATAACATCAAATTCAAATGTACAAATCCAAATTATGTAACATGAGTGTACCCCTGTACCTCTGAAATAAAAAATAAACTTAAGAAGAAAAGGTATGGCTAGAATCCCAGAAGTCTGGCATTAAAAAAAAAGACCCATGGTATGTCAGAATTATAGAGGACCTGAGAGATTATGTAATTCTTTGCCTTCTTTTTGGGTGGGACTCCTAAGACATTGACCCAAAGAGACAAAGGAATTACTCAATGCCACATACTTATTTGACAAGCTAGTGTAATGGCCAGTTGGGAAAGCAGTCAGAACACAAAAAACCTTTGATTACCTTATTGATTACCTTCCTCATATTTTCCATATTTTGGCACCCCAAAACAATTAAAATCACAGGTCACCTACAGATGTAATAAGGAAAAAGCTTGAAGTATAGCAATAATTACCAAATGTGATGCAGAGACACAAAGTCAGCATATGTTATTGGAAAAATTATGGCAGTAGACTTCTTTAATGCCAGGTTGCCACATACCTTCTATTTGTAGGAAAAAAAAACAAAAACCACACACACACACAACCCTCAGCATATGTAAAGCACAGCAACAAGGCATACCTGTATTTCCATACATGTAAAATGTGTATAATACTCTACCTTTGAAAGCTTTTGAAAGAAATAAGTAAATAAGATAATAAATACAAAGTCAATTTGTAAATGAGGATTGTTCATTAATTCCTCCCCAAACTTGAACATACAATGAGAAGCCTTTTAAAGACATGCACTTTTAAACTATAGAACAAGGCCACACTCACTGACAAGCTAGAGCAGCAGTTCACAACCTGTGGGTCACAACCCCTTTGCGGGTCTCCTGCATATCAGATATATTTACATTACGATTCATAACAGTAGGAAAATTACAGTTATGAATAACAACGAAAATAATTTTATGGTTGGGGGTCACCACAACATGAGGAACCGTACTAAAGGGTTGCAGCATCAGGAAGGTTGTGAACCACTGAGCTAGAGATTAAGTGCAGGATATTGGCAGTTAACAGCATTAGTTCAACAACTTCATGAAGCACTGGGATGCTTATGATAGCGGGTAGCAAAAGAGCCACAGATGTGGAGTTGCTGATGCAGTTTGCATAGCAACCCAAAGAGAAGAGAAATTTACTTTATTAAAAGGATGTCATTTTTCCTAATGCTCCCTATCTCCTGGAGGAAAATAGATTTTGTTAAATAGTGAAAATTCTAAATTACTGTCCAGATCATGTCTTTGCACTGCTCAAAAAACCTTCCATAACTCTTCACCATTGACCAAATAAAATCCCAAGCCCTGAGCCTAACTGCATGGCTTTCTGCAATCTGTTCCCAATATACTTTTACAGCTGCAAATTCTACGACTTTTCTTTCTGATCAGAAATCATGGACAAATCAGATTGCTCACCATTTCTCAATTTTCCCCACATTTTCATTTTTGAAGCCTAGCCTTTCCTATAAGTGGAAAGGTCTATCTGAAGATTCAGCACTAGGGACACCAGTAGTTTACTGGGGAGGGAATGAGAAACACCTGGAATTCAATAGCATTCTAACAGCTTTACAAAAGCCACTTAAAGGCAAAAAAAAAAAAAAAAAAAAAACCCTGATTTTTGGTTAGAATATGCCCAATCCATCTCAAAAAACACAGCTGTTCTTTTCTGAAATAGTTTCTACAGACTGGTAATAAAACTAGAGAAGGGCTGACTTAAGACACACCCACCTAACACATGCCCTGCCTATTCACACTAACTGTATTTGCTGAGTTAAAGGAAAATAAAGCTCAAAATCCTTCATGCCTTCTTGGTAACTGGAAGCCACTCTTTTGCAACACATGCACAGGGAAATGTAACTAGTATATGTTGTGAATGATAAAAGAGCAAGGTAAATAGACTTTAGAGATATGATTCCACATGAACATAAGCAGACACAGCCCAACTTAAAACGTGCTGTGATCCAAAGTTTGCAAAGAAATTAGAGTACATTTTCCTTTAAAACAATGCCCTAAGGGTAGCTAGTTTTTTTTTTTTTATTTAATTGTATTGAATCATAATTGTGTACATTGGTGCAATCATAGGGCACAATGTGCTTCATACACATTCAGAAATATTTTTATCGTACTGTTACAGATAGCCTTCATGGCATTTTCTTGATCACTATATAAAGACATTGATTACACAGGTCTATTACTCAGAGTTTATCTGAATGATTGTGAGCATAGTACCAATTGGCATGAGCACTATTTCACCAACATTTTTGGCTAAGTGGACTTTCACAGGCCATCCTGGGAACACTTAACATGGTGTACATGGAGAAAAAAAAATTGACAAGAAAGAAGCGACAGCTACAGTACTGCGAATATTCTCTCCCCCACTTATATTTGCTCTTTACCCCACACTCCCAGCCATGATCAAAGCAATGAGTTGGCCACAAGCTCGAAGACTCTCAGTCAATCCTGGTGGCCAATATCCTTACATTGCAGAGTCCTGACAATCGTCATCTTAACCAAGTGATGAAATTTAGTACCAGAAATACTGAGACATCCTCGCCTCCTGACATGATGCACTAGGAAGTCACAGCACCACCTACAAAGTATACTTACTTAGTCCTAGCCTCAAATATCCATCCCTGTCAACTGTCACGAGTATATTTCCACAAGAGAAAATGGTAACTTGAAATGATATTTCTCCTCCAGGTCCTATTAAAAAAAAAACTGCATTTGTCCCATCTTAATATCCTACCCATCCATGAGGCTGAAATATTAAATGCTCAGAGATTGAGAGATTACTATGTGTAAGTAAATGCTCACATATGTAAAGGAAATGGACATGTGCCTAATTCTTATTTGAAAATGGCCAAACTCATGAAAAGCAATACTTTGTGGCAGACTTTCTGGGTTTCAGTTCTAGCTCTGCCACTTTCTAGCCATATGAGCGTTGGTAAGTAACTTGACCAGTCCATGTCTCCATGTTTTAGCTGTGAAACAGGAATAATAGCATCACCTAACTAGCAGATCTGTTATAAAAATTACACGAGCTGTCATATAACAGTACTTAGAATAGTACTTGGTACACAGTAAGAGCTATACTGAGCTAAAGTTTAAACTAGCATGATGGAATATGAAAACCATAACTAAGTATAAATTCTTGACTTTCAAAATCATCGAATTAGAGAACAAAGGAAACTGTCCAGTTTGAAGCAGCGTCTGGAAAACCATATTGTGTCAGGGGAATACTAGAAAGAAATGAGAGTTAACCTGCAGACAGGCAAGCCTGGAGTAGACCTGAGAGCTGCCACGTGGAAGAGCAAACAGATGGTACATGTGTAGGAAGTTGCTGGAGCTGAGCCCAGTGGTAGGGACGCAGCTTATTACTGGAGGGAAGCAAACTGACCAGTCAATCATCGAGTGTCATGCAGGAGAAAGTTCTGCCCACAGAAAGAGCAAAAAACCTGACAGCCACTCAAGTCCCACTTCTGGCTCTGAAATTTTTAAATTGGAGGCACTGATTCCGTAAGAGAGATTACGTATAAATGGAAGGAGTGTACTTCAAGTCCCAGCAAATGCACATGTGGCCACAGTGCCAGTTGATTCTGAGATTAAAAGGAGTGAGGGAATACATTTCAGGATATTAACATGGACTGATACCTTTGGACAGTGGCATCAACTTTAGGCTGTAGAAGTGACAAAGAAACAAGAAATTCCCCAATCATCTCTTCTTCAGCTCATAGCTTCAGCTGTCACCACTGCCACCACTATGTGATATTGATGTAGAAAAAGGGTTAATGTTATGCCACATTCCACCCAAATCATGGTTTCCACTTTATTCTTAACAGGTTAATACGAGGCCTTGCACACAAAGTCTTTCATTTTCACTTTCACACATATTCTCCTGTACTCATTTCTAGAAGGCTGACTTACTTACATGAACTACATCAATAGGCTCCACTGACCTCTTATTTCAACTTTAATTGGGCCACCTTGGCTAAAGACCAGAGTGAAAAAAGGAGTGAAGTCTGGGCATGTAATTCCCTGGCTGTCTCCCTAGGATATCTCCTCAGGATGGCGATCTCCTCCACTAAAAATCTCTGCACCTCTGAAGAAATCTTTTTCCACAGGACACGTCTACTACAGGCTGTAGGTTCTTGCTCTATTCCTTGTGGTTTCCTTCCACCTAGACCATAATTTTTTTTAATAATTTTATTGAATCATAATTATGTACATTGGTGCAATCACAGGGCACAATTCATATACATTCAGAAATATTTTGATCATACTGTTACAGATATCCTTCATGGCATTAGTCTCTTTGCAAATCTATCTTCCTCAAATAATCTTAATTGAAATGTCCCATCTGTATTCACTGGGATCCTAACTGATTCAACAAATTGTAATCAGACCAGGACAGAAAATCTATGGGGCACTTAATTACTACTTAGGCACTTCCTTGTTGACTCTTATGAAATGGCTGATATTCAACCATTTTGACCTAGAAAAATTCTCGGGAATTTAATAAAATGTAGATTGTTAGCTACTATCCCCAGAGCTCCTAAATCACAGTCTTCAGGTATGCAGCCTGCTTTCTTGCTTAAACATTCCAAATGTTGAGAGCCATTTCATCCAGCACATGATTTATACAACAACTGCTCAATAAACCATCCTTGAAGTCACTGGGGAAGCCAACCCCAGCAATTTAATTAAATAAACCACTAAATCTGGATAAAATAATGCAGCAAATGGATTTTTTCAACATACACACCAAAAAACATCAAATTATGAAAACAAGCAAACAAAAGTAGTCGCAGCTCTGTTAAGTATGAGAACTACCAGCATATACAATATGTTTGGGAAGTTATATTAATTTATTTCTAAGTACAAATAGAGTGCCAACTCTAATATTTGAAGCCAGGGTTTTAGTACTCTTGTCCCTCAAAAGTATGAATTATGCTGGACTTGAAAGAAAGTAAACAGAATAACTGTTTCTAATTTGAGAAACATGCAGTCATTATGCCTTTGTGTTAATATCAAGCACTTCACTCTATTTTTTCCCGCAGGATTTCTTGGCTTCCTCTTTCAATATAATTACTAAGTCTTGACTATCTGGTTTTCTAATTACCAACAGGATGTAAACAACCCAACACAAACAGGAGGAGTGACAATTAACATTGAAAATAGGGACAAAAAGAAAAACATACAGAATGGACATAATGGAGGGGGTTGTTTTGTTTTGTATTTTATTTTTAGAGGCAAGGTATCACTATGTTGTCCAGGGCCCAGGTTGGTCTGGAACTTCTAGGCCCAAAATACCTCCTGAGTAGCTGGGACTACAGGTACAGCCACTGCACCAGACCTTCAATATTCTTTTTATTTGTTTTTTTTTTTTTAAGATTTAAAGCTATAATTTTATTACTAACATTTTATATAAATCTTAAACATAATAATACAAATATTCTTTATTACCTACTTGAGCTCATTAAGCTCATTTGAAATCTGTTTTAACTTTTGTGTTTTCAGGTCAAGAAAATTTGGAGGAATAATTTTTTATTTCATTTAATATATTTTAATCATCACCTGAGCATGTGGGAAGCCAGTGAACTTCTTTTTTGCTTTTTTCTTTTTACATATACATGTGTTAATTAGGTTTCCACTTTTCGCCTTCACAGAATTTAAAAGGCTTAAAATTTAGTAACATTAACAATGTTTAAGATAAGGACTAGAAACAAAAATCGTGTAAAGAATGAACAAAGATAAATAAATTCAGAAAAGAAAACAGACGATTACTTCATCAAAATATTAAGTAATATTAATAATAATAATTCCAAGAAAGTAACCTTCACATTGTCAAATTTCTGGGCATAAAGTTTCTAGTAGTAATCAGAGATAATCTCTTGTATTTCTGTAGCATCAGTTGTTATTTCCCCTTTATCAAAGCACTCTATAATGTCTTATTTGACAATGTGAACATTATTTTCTTGGCATTATTATTTAATATTGCTTAATATTTCGATGCAATAATCATCTGTTTTCTTTTCTGAATTTATTTATCTTCATTCATTCTTTACGTGGTTTTTGTTTCTAGTCCTTATCTTATACATTGTTATTGTTACTAAATTTTAAGCCTTTTAAATTCTGTGAAGGCAAAAAGTGGAAACCTAATTAACACATGTATATGTAAAAATTTTTTGAAAAAGGAAAAAAATAGAATAATCAAATGGTGAGAGGAGCTCATGGTTTCCAAGAAGCGTCTTTAAGTCACTAAAGTTTTTAAAGGCTTTTTTGTTTGGATTTTAGAAGACAAATTAAATAGAGAGCAAACAGATTTCAATATGCTATTTAGATGGGATGGCTGGTGTCTTGTATGTTAATTGTCTACAAAGCATAAAGGATGCTAACGGGAACTAGGCTCTACTTATCCCCTGTGAGTAATTCCAGGTTTTCCTTTGAAATTTCATATGCCTTTTTTTCTCACCGCAGTCTTCCTCCTTTGCTACAGATGCCACAGTCTACTATTCCTCACTAAATATGCAACAACCCGCTTGCAATTCTCTGGAGAAGTGCAAAGAAACGGCAGAGGAAGAACAGAACTTGGGTACAGACACTGAGCAAGCCCAGTGTGGTCCAGAGAAGAGCAACGTGGACGAGGTGCCTGGGAAGCTTCCGGCAATGGGTCCTCTGAGCTTCCTGGAGGGGCGGGCATCCTGCCCAGTAGTACAATGCCCGGGACCACCTCCTCAGCACCCCGCGAGGAGCCTGTCTGAGGGGCACTGTGAGAGCCAGGGCCGGCTTCTCCAGTTTGACCGGCAAGCCCCAGGCCGAATTTCCACCTCTCCCACGCTGAGGAGGTTAAGGGGCAGCGGCTGCGGGACGCCGCCCTCGCGGCCTCAGCGAGCAGGCCTGCAGGTGCCCACCGGGGGCAGCTGGGGAGCGCCTGCAGGCTCCGCGCGTTGCCTTTCTAAGAGTCTGCCTGGACTTCCTGAGGATCCTCCACGCTCCCTGTCATCCTGGACACTTCGCTCCAAACTGCCTTCAGACCCTGATCGGACCCCGGATACGGCTGACTCATCCAGGCCCCAGACCAGGCCCACTGACCAGCGCGCCCTTCCTGAGCTTCAATCCCCCGGCAAGTCGCCTCTTCACCAGGCCTCTCTTCCGGGCCAAGAAGGCCACTCACCGCCCAGCCCCGGACTGCGCTGCCCTGGTCCTCAGGTGACACAGCTCTCGGCCCCTGCTTCTCACTTGGGGCTCCACAAATCAAACTAGGTTTCTGGGGTTACCACGTGCCCCCCAAAGGCCAGGATCCTGTGGTAGGAGATGGCAAGGAAGTCACTAGTGTGGGAACACACGCTCTTAAAAAAATGTGGCTCTCTGGTGAAAAGGGTGTAGCAATTTAGGGAAGAGATAAAATGGAGGTCTAGCTTGCTTTCTTCTAATCCTTGAAGGCACTTTAAGAAAAGGCCCACCTAATTGTTCAGTGGTTAGAGTGTCGACCCCATGCACCAGGGTTGGTGGGTTCGAACCTGGTCCGGGCCTGTTTAACAAAAAAAAAAGAAAGAAAAGGCCCAGCAAAAGCCAGGCTACCAAAGATGTGCCCGGCACTGGATCATGTAACAGCGGCCCTCTTGCAAACGTGCTCCATAGAAAGACAGCCTGCTGGTAGCTGGTTTAAAGGGGAGAAAAAGAGCCAGTCATTCAAATTTCTAATCCTTCCCTCCCTCCCAAACGATACAAAACATTTTAACTAGGAGATTGAATTATTTCTCCTTTCAAGATGTCTGCTTTGGAATTCGGGATGGGTCTGAGGAAGACTAAAATTTATTTTTTTTAATTTATTACAGGGAGAGGAATCACATCCATCCAGGTATGTACGCAGCTGTTTTCTCCCATGTTTGACATCTATTGACGTTCATATTTACGTCTTTATTTCTGTGCTGACATAATAAATCTGATGTGTATTGATCAGTGCACTTTGCTTTCCAACACAAGTTATTCTTCACATTTGTAGGTGAGGAAGTCTTCATTTCAAGAGTCTCCTTTAAGAACACAGCATCCTGGGGGCTAGGGTATGATAGTGGCCATCACTTTCAATTTGAATTGTCAATGCCTGGGCCCTGTGGCTTAATTAACATCCACTCCGTAATAGGTTCTGTCTGGTAGAGAAAATGGAAAGGCCAGAAATATCTAACAGCTTTTCAAAGAAAAATTTAAAGGACAAGAATAAAAAGGAACAAGATGTCCTGTTTAAATCTAGGGCAACTTTAAAAATGCCTGTTATGACAGACTGTGCCCTTATCTGGAACGAAGTGGACTGTGTCATTTCAGAAACCAGCTCTGACCTCGCAGGGTGGCCCCCCAGGTAGCGGCAGTGAATTTGCCATGCCTCCCATGTATGAATGGATCTTTTCCTTGGCAGCGCGGGAAAGATCCACACTCAATTTCACCTCCCTGATTTGTGAGATTAACAGCAAGGTCCTCATCTCATTTTTTATCACTAGACCTCAAGTGTCAAGCAACAGTTGTCTGTTCGCAGTAGAAGGGATGATATCTACCTTTACATTCTTTGTTGATTTTAACCCTGGTTGGCCTAAAAGTATGAATAAAGATAGAAGATGCTTACAAAGCCAAGAAAAATGCAAACTACTGTGTTAGTGTGTCAGTTAGCAAGTCGTCCTAAAACACTTAAATAACATCTTGTCCTTGAACCTTACGAATCTATGTGTTCCCTGGGAGTCGATCTAGGCTCGGCTCAGCTGATCCCTATGTCTGATCCTTATGTCTCCCATCCTGTTCCTGGGACCAGAAGGCTCATGCTATGGGCATGTTCTTCTTACAGAGAAGGGAGAGGCCGAAGAGGAGCCTGGGCTTTATCTGGTCTAATTTTCTTGGCCAGGCCAAGTCCCTGGATTGAACTCAGGAATCAGGGAATTTTGTGTAACCAGCAGTGGAGAGGTGCACTGAAATGTTATGTGGCAAAGGGCGTGGATACAGGAATTGGGGAATGAGTGGGGCGCTTAGCACAAATCATCCACAGATACACAACAGAGTAAAGCTTTACCATCACAGCTAAGTCAGATGGGTCCAGAGAAAGTGAGAGAGCATAGTCTCAAAGAAAGAAGATGAGGTTCACTGGAGTCAGGTCATAGTGGGAGTAACAGGATATTTACAGATTTTGTTCTTTACCCTAAGAGCATGGAGAAAACTTTGAGTAGATGGATCGATACAGTCAAGGGAATGTAAGGCAGCGCTTCTCAACATGTGGGTTGCCACCCCTTTTTAACAATGAAAATACATTGCGGCATTAGGAAGGTTAGGAACCACTGAGGTAAGGTATACATGGGATTTAGATGAGAGTGGACTTAAGTAAAATAATTAGAAACTTTAGGTATGAGAAGTTGGTGACTTAATCTATGATGAAGGAGGCAATAGAGTTAAAAGGAAATGTCTC